>CM059199.1:61844072-61908496 GCA_030323885.1 Branchipolynoe longqiensis
TGTACAAAGTGGGTTTATATCTGGGAGAGGTACATATGAAGGGATTTTCAATATGAGAATGATTTGTGAACGTTATTGTGAAGTGAACCAGGATGTTTATGCCTGCTTTATTGACTATGAGAAGGCCTTCGACCGAGTCAATCATGAACTGTTAATCAAATGTTTACAAGATATTGGTGTCAATGCAAAGACATTAAACTAATTGTGAACTTATACTGGACACAACGTGCATTTATAAAAATGGAGCAGGGCCTATCGGATGAAATTATGATTAAACGAGGAGTTTGACAGGGGTGTGTATTGTCACCCTGTCTATTTAACCTGTACATAGAGATGATTTTCAGACACATTGAAGATTGCAAGGGAGTGACAATAGGTGGCATGAACGTCAACAATCTTAGATATGCCGATGACAGTGTAATACTAGCAGACAGTGAGAAAGACCTACAAGATATAGTGAATAGAATCAATAAAGCTGGAATACTATTCAACATGAAGATGAATGCCAGGAAGACCAAAACAATGGTTATAAGTAAAAAGACAGATAAACCAAATGTCAATATAACCATAGATGGCACAAACATAGAACAAGTATCCGAATTCATATATCTCGGACAAAAGATTACAAATGATGGGAGATGTGAGGAAGAAATTAAAAGAAGGATAACAATAGCCCGAACAACATTCTCCAAAATGTATAGAGTGTTAACATCAAGTAAGATATTAATACAAACAAGGAAGCGTATTCTTCAGTGTTATGTGTGGTCTACTCTAATGTATGGGGCAGAGACATGGACAATCTCTAAGAAAATGTATAAACGTTTAGCAGCATTTGAGATGTGGACTTATCGAAGGATGATGAAAATATCATGGACAAAGAAGATCACCAACAAAGAAGTTCTCAGAAAAATTAAAAATAAGAAAAGCTTGTTTGCCACTATACAGACAAAGAAACTTATTTATTTTGGCCACATCATTCGTCAGAGTTCAATATACCGTACATTGTTGGAAGGGAAGGTGAATGGCAGCAGAGGGAGAGGGAGACCAAGAACATCATGGTTTACAAATATTTCACAGTGGACAGGCTTGAATTATTCACAGTCTATCAGAACAGCACAACATCGGGACAAGTGGAGAACCATTGCATCCAACCCTCGACTAGAGGACGGAACTATTGATTGATTGATTGAATCAATACACATGTATGTATCAAGTGTGTAGGAATACAACATATAACTGCTATTTTTGTATGTGAATTGTCAAACTATACCATATGTAAGTCTTTGAATGTTTGATATTGTTATTTCAGCTGATTTGGGCTAGCTGCATATATTGTAAATAACTGTATTGTCACATGGCTGGAAGACCAGTGCCACCGCGCTGACAAAATACTTTATTCAATGAATAAACTATATTTACAAAAAGAAAATTGCTCTGGACAGTGTTTCACGACTACACTCAGAAACTGGAATTTCTCCAGCACCCATTCGTCCCTCTCAGTCAGCACCGGGGCCCCGTCTCCGCTCTTTTTCTTGTGTAATCGGGTATTACAGTCGTGCAATGACTTAAACCACCCCTGGAGATGGGCACCAGCCCTCCCCATCACCTGCGCCTGCTGCTCCCACAATCTGGCCTTCATATCGGTTCTTCGGTACGCTGTCAGCCTGATTTTCCAGAGAAGCGGATTTTCTTCAAAGAACTCCAGCATGAGTTCCTCCTCGGCCTCGGTGAGTGTGCAGTCTGATTTTCGCACAGCCTTGTGTGGCTTCTGCTGCGAGGACGTCGACGCGACTGGTGCCTGGTCCGACGTGTGTCCCTGGTGCGGTGGAGATGTGGCCTCAGCCTGGAGCCCGACTCCACTTTCGGCAGACTGCCTAGATGGTGACGCCGGGGATGATGGAGAATCTGGAGTTTGTGGTGGAGATGGAGAGGGCGATGGTGCTGGTGATTGACATTTCTCCTCCAAGATCCGCTTTCTCCCCTTGCCTTTGCCACGGCACTGGCCAAACTGGGTGTTTCTTTTTGCTGGCATGATGGATGGAGGTTGACTGTAGTTAGTATAGCAGACAGAGAGGTGGAGCGTAAGGTGGCTTGAGAAGAAGTGAAAGCAGCCCAGCATTGGAGCCTTATTTATATCAAACCACCCGATCTAGAAACCCGATGGTGAAGTGCCTTTCCCATGCCTGCAACGTGCCGACAACACGCCGGCAACCCGCCTGTAACACGTCAACAACACGTTGATAACACGCTTGCAACCCGTCGACTTCTTGTAACGTGCTGGGAACCCACCAATAACATGGCGATAAGACGTTGATAACATGCGTCCAACCCGCCAACTGCGTCTGACGTGCCGGCGACACAACGATAACACTCTGATAACACATCGATAAGACGCTAATCAACCGTGGGAATGCGGCGCAACTTTTTAGAAATTGGGTCAAGCGGCGGGAGTTTCTTTGTTTTCCACCCGTGCAACATGCTGGCGGCGTGCCAACACACTGCGATGTTTACAGTTTTCGCAAAACACGCCGAAAAGTTTGACGTTTCTTGACGCGTTGAATATATTTAAGCGCGTTGGCGGCATGCCAGAACACACGTCGTAGTGTGACTGCTCCATAAGGGGTCAGGGTGATAGGTCACTAGTTGGTGAACAGGAGTTGATGCCAATAAAGCACTACTTCTTCACTGTCAATCTTTTGTGACTTGTCTTCACTTTCTTCCTTATGAGTTTGTTAAGAGGGGCATCAGGTATGAACAGACTGGGGAGAGTTTATGATATCTCCCGGTGCTCAGACGGCCGGGCAACCAGAAATGTTATAGAGTGAAGGATACGGCAAAAGGGAGGGCTGAAGGCAAGATGATGGCCATGGGCGACACATATAACCTCCCCTCAAGGTCATTGGAGGAACAAGGACACAACCGCAGGAAGCTGACGGAAATGCAGGTGCATTCGTCGTACGGCATGGGCCGTTCCCGTTCAAAATGCCGGCAGCGGTAGCAAAAGTACATCTTCAGTGAGACAACAAAGACGTAAGTGGGCGTTAAAACGTTACATTGTCGGGTCGAAATCCTTAGAGAAATTAAATGTGTACAAACTCATTGAGGCTGCCGTATGCTGGATAATTGAGATACCTAGCCTAACCGTAGCCGAGTACAAAACTTTCATCCAGCATATTGGGTTCCTATGCAACAGAGCAAAGTCAGAATAGTTCACAAACCCATATCATGATCTTTATATTCTTACAGTGCCCTGTCGCTAGGGCAGCACAGCTAGTGGTATTATCTGTGACAAAGATTACAGATTTGTTCCTCCAACTTACCGCACAAGGGGTGGCAGCACTAACGACCTCCTACATTTCACTTACGTTTATGTGTGCGTCCTTGCACACCTCGTTAGTGTCAACATGATGATGACTGATTTGAGCCATTAAGTCCTGAGAAGCATCGGGGTTGAAAACCCCCCACACCAGTCATTTGTATGTGCGGTGCCGAAGCTGGAATTGGACGCATCGGAATAGACCAAAATACATTCGGCATGATGGCTTTTGAGACGATCAACAAAACTAAGCCACCAGGCTACTTCCTCCCTGAACCCTGTATTTTAGTGAAACTGGTAGTATGGCCGCTTGAGCATTCTGATAGCATCGTAGACCCATCTACAAAAGGAGCGCCCACCTCTGACAACTGTGGCGCAGTGTGCCAAGTGCCCATCCAACCTTTCTAAGTCTCGACGGGTCGCTTTCCATCTGTTCAAAAAAGAAATGAGATGAGCTTTGAGTTTCCTAATCTTATCCTCAGGCAAGAGCAACTGCATTTGGGCGGTATCAATATCTATTCCCAGAAAGCGAGTGAACTGAGTTGGGTAAGTTATTTTAGCAAAGTGAATACAAAATCCCAACTGTCTGAGCACCCGAATGATTGTTACTTGGGATTTTGAGCATGCGTCCCATGAAACACCGGATATGGTGAAGTCATCAAGGTAGTTTACTACCCCATCAACCCCATGCCTTTTACATGAACGAACAATGAAATTGCTAATTCTCGTGAAAATAGATGCGCTCGAGGAGAGCCCCATGCACATTCTGTTATCTACAAAATATTGTATTCCACTGCCGAAGTTCCACTGCAGCCCCTGTCGCCCTCTATCAATGGGATGTATAGACACGGCTCTGTAGACATTTTTTATGTCCACCACAGCAATGTAATCCAATGGAAGCATATTATCTACAAGGTCGTTGACTCCCCTATAGGAAAATGTCTAGCAAACCTTGTCAACATACGCATTCACCAAACCGCCAAGTGGCGTGGAACAGTCTATCACACATCTTAAACCATTACCTGAAGATTTCAGTATACAGAAAACATTATGGGTACACAGTGGAACTTCCGCGGATTCTGAAATACAACCATTATAAAGTTTGGTAGATAGCTGATCTGAAATAAAGTTATAGTGCTCCAAAGAGCGAACAGGCTTATTAGCGCTGTGATAATTAGCGCCACAGTCATAATTGATCATATTAAACCCAAATAAAAAGCCTTTCAACAAATACTCCCAATCCGTATGACGGCTGCCAAATAGGAAAAGTTCTGAAAAAACGTGGCATGGCTGCAACTGAACAGCATTATCTTCAATGGTATGATTACAATGGCAAACACCCTTAAAGCAAAGCAAAGTAACGGCGAATTCAACATAACAACAGTTATTCAAGTGGTCAACTACATGCAATTTAAAACAGTACAAGTCAATAGTTACCGTTAACCGATTACATAACAATTCAGTCCAATTGGTTAAACATTCTTCAGTCCAATTTTTTTGACATTCTTGCCAATACATGTCCGGGACAGTATTGAATGCTATGTCAACCGAGTCTGTAGAAGTGTGCGTTCCCTGACCCTCAGGCGTAGGCTCAGTGCCGCTCTGGTGCTGCGGTGGAGTGCAATCAGCGACCACCGCGTCTAATTGGCCGTTAATTGGCCATGACTGGGGGCAGGGCCCAGTATAACACTAGCATCGGTGCGTTCAAGATTGCCACTAGATCATCCATAACAGCAAGCCTGTTGTCATGGGGACAACCCTCGTCGCTATTGAAGTTGCAGCAAGGCCTTGTCCCATCCTTAGTGTATGGCCTTTATCCTCCTGACCTCTTGGATTGACTAGAGCAATTCGTTTTAAAGCAATCAAATGCATAATTTCAAAGTGTTAATTCAGAGTTCCCGGGGTTAAAGGCCGAGTCACCTCCTCAGCTGCTAGCCTACGTACTCCCAAATCGTAATTCATGTGGACTGTTGCAATAAATCGGTCCGACCTCGCTCTCCCTGCCAAGTATGCCAAATGCCATACAAATCTTCTATAGTCTATAATGTCTGAATCCTTTGTATGCAGCATCCAATAGCAGTTTGCTTCTGTTCGCTTGTACCCAGATAATTTACGCACAGCCATTTTATCTTCGGTATATCGCTGAATGGACCACTTACTTCGGAGTCTCCTTTCTCTGATATGTGTGCGCTCTGAAGAGGAGGAGGACCAGCTGCGCCTCCTATGGTGCCAGCGGCATCTCGATGGGCTCCTCCCCCTGGTTGTCCCCAGACTTCTCCTTGTCCTGCACTGGTGTTGTCGGGTGCGGTTGGGTGCTTGCTGAAAGCATCTCATCATGCTTCCGTTGTTGTGTGCAATCCCTTGACGCACTCCGCCGTCCCCTACATTACATGCTCCTCCTGCCGGTTCTCGACACGCTCCTACGCCGATTGGTGGAGCAACTTCTCCTCCGGCCTCTTGATACACCCCCCGCCTGCTGCGCAACCTGCTGTGTCCGCTTCTGCCATCTCCTGATGCACGCCTGTCCGGCCTACGCAAGGAGAAACGAGACAGCTCCTGCTCTATTTTGTCTGTTTTCTCCGCAATGGCGGCCTTGCACTTCTTTTCGAGAGGACAAAGTCACTCCAGAACAGAAATTTGTCTCGCTTAAGCGGATGAACAACCGACAACAAATAACGATAATTGGTCTGAGTTCTTTATATATGTCTCCGGCATGAGCAGAGCAGTTCTTTATATATGTCTCTGCCCACCTTTACAGAATTTAAACTGGTAGTGAAGGGAAGGGTTCCCTCCTCGGTCTGTGGTTATATTGTCGGTCCCAGCGGTCGCCACAGATGCTTAACGGCACAGCAAAGCCAAATGCTGACTCGGACAGGTTCAATTTGCGCAATAATAAATCAACCAAGTCGGTGAAAAACCCCTCCACCAATTATACCTGCTTGATACATATATAATGCATTATGTGTTCTATAAATTACGGCCCATGATATGTAGGTCTAACTCAGATTTGTCGATTACATATCCATATATATATACATACATAGAGAGAGAGAGACCATTTTATTTGACTTCATCAAATTTTGGACATAACACCAGAATACAGATAAAGCTGTTGAATTATTGTCTTCATTATCCCAGAAACATAAGCTATGCTATGTTTGTGTGATATATTCAATGGTTCATATTCATTACCGGAAGGCAATTTTACTGTTTATGTGGGGATTTGGTAAATGTCATCAATAATAGTTATAACTCATATAGAACAAAAGATCTGTACATTGTTCAAAAGATCTGTACGTTTGGTTCAAGTATTTATTCATCGAATAATATCTCTTGTCAGTGCCAGAGCACTGGTCTTCCGGCCATACAGTACAATTCCTTAATACATAAAACATAACGCTAACAGTGTAAATTGAGACATGGCATACAAACACCACTACCTTCCCTTACCCCCGCCCCAAAATAAAACATAAACAAAATACAAACACCACCACTGACCTTTTACAACCAACTTACATAGTCATAGGCAGCTTCGTCACTAATTACTGAACTTGAGTATTTAGCGTTTGTACATTGGAAACAAACTGCTCTTTCAGATCTATTCAGGGCAGGAGATTGTCATCAGTAGGTTTAACTGTCTACTTTTTGTCTTGCAGAGAATTTTACTCACGTTCACCTCATTCAACCTTGAAAGCTCAGCTTTATGTAAAGATGATAGCCTCAAGATTTACAATGGTTTGCAAGCATACGGACCCCCGGTAAGGACCTTGTGTGGTAACATCTTTCCCAGCAGTATAGTCTCAACTGGACGATTCATGTTGCTGAAGTTTACATCTAACAGAGTTCGAAGTTCTGGTGGATTCAAGGTAAGATTCTTATATACAGATATGTCTTTGTTATTGAACATTTATACTGTCTATCATGGTTAGTCTTTTCTTCACCATTAGACATTCGATCAATTGAAAGCGTGAGTATACACTGTTACCGAACCAAGGGAATTTTAACCTTCCACACCACATAGACATTGTGTAAGAGCAACTGGCCTTTGATGACGCTGTAAGTTATACACAGCAGTGGAAATCCAAATTGACAGAGGTGATGGCACGGGAAATTGAGCTATCAAGCTTTATATTAGGAGTCTGATCTAGAAAAAAAAGTCAGATACTCTAACCACTCCGCTACAGAGGACACCACTTGAAGAAGTTTCGAAAAGAAAGTGCTGAAATGAATTAATCAAGCATAGGCCAACAGGCTATTTAATTTGGTTTTAATTTGTTCCCATATTATTCCCATTATGTCAAATTGCTATCACAGTTAGTTATGAACATACACGCAAAACTCACAGGATATCTGCACGATTTCCATTTACTGCAGCAAGAAGAATATCCACCTCCTTAATAATCTGATAATACAAACCTTAATTTAGAATGCGGGACACCATAATTTGGTATATATATATAATATATCAATCCTCCAGTGTGACTGACACTGGTCTACATCCGGTGGAGGTGAGGAGGCCGCAGGTCACACCACCAGTACAGTATTGGGTCTTACAGAGTATAGCAATAATAATAATAATTCCCTTACGTATCTTTACACTTGCAAAATGCACTATAGATCACATATATCTTTATGTGTATTTGACAGAAAAGAGCATATGAGTGGTGGTTCAAGCCCCATCTGGGCAAATGTCAATTCTTCTTAGAACTTTACCAGGCTGCTCAGGACTATCATGAGTCATTTAGTTTGGGGTTAGTGGGTGGACAAAAACGCTGCATGAGCAGACGTTATCACACAGCTCGGGTGCTGAGCTGAACTGAGCTGTTCAATTGGAGCCCCATGACCGTGGCCCATCGTGCCATTTGGTTGTTTGTTTGTTTGAGGTTTATGTCCTGGCAACATCTAAGGTCATGTCATGACGGGTACCAACTTGTGGCTGCGCGCACTCATGGCAACTTTTATAATGCTGTCCCGCTGGGAGACCTGGCCACCAGCCCATGGCCCGATATCCCACACAGTCACATTATCCTGATACTGTGCTGACTAATCCTCGTCATATTGTATTAATGCCAAGTGCCATGCTAGGACGCAAGAAGTATCAATTTTATAAGTGATTGCTTTGAATCGACCAGGATTCAAACTCCAGATCTTCCGTACGGAAGCCTGTGCTCTACCGATTAGGCCACCGTTCCGCTCGGTGGAGTTGATATGGTGGCGCTGCTGTCTCACGTCCTTGGTTACCACTGACTTCAGCACTCGGTACCCCCCACCCCCCGTGCACAACACAAACAATAATTCTGGGGCCCCTAAACTCGAGGAACCGGACACGGTTACCGATATCGGTAGAGCGTTGGCTTCCCGTGCGGAAGGTCGGAAGTTTGAATCCAGGGCGAGTAATTAAAAAAAAGACTTGGTCATCGTCCTTCTGATCACACAAATCCGGGTCGGGCGGGCGTTTTTTATTTCTTTCTGTACTATTTATATTATTACACAGTTAGAAAGGCACAGACAATAAGTTTGGTTGAGCGAAGTCTGGCTGGACCCAATTGGCCCATCTTTTATTAAATTAACAAATCTGAGCGAGTGAGGCAGATAGTGGGCATGAGCATGCTCATGTTACATCTCCCACCATTAAAGTAGCATAGGTTATAGCAATAGACCAGTTACCCAAGTGCTCAGGGCCTGGATAACAAGCAGTAGTGAATTTAACCTTAGCACATAGCCAATGTGCAGGTATGCAGGTATAGCAATACCTCAGGGAGTTTGACGCCCCTGCCTTGCAGAGTTCTAAACCACTGCCTTGTGGTACAGGTCCTTGACAGAACCGAAGGCTAAGGGAGCAAACCCTAAACAGAAAACCATGTCACTGTGGCAGCATTAAGGGCGGTTGATGTATGGAACTCCCAACATCTCCCGACCAGCCACTGCAGGGACAAATAGTTTTGCGCCTGTCTTGACATGTTCTTGCCGGTGTGAAACCTCTATTTGCTCCCCGAGAGAGTGCCGCTGGTAACTTGCAAAAGCCAGCAGCACTTCAACACTTTTGCAGGCAGCTTTCATGAAATGTCTCATGAGGATGTCATCAGACAGGCTACCAGAGCAGATCCTCTATTCTCAACTGTCTTCTGGCTACAGAAAGAGAGGGCGCCCCCGTCTCCGGTTCAAAGATACCATCAAGAGAAACCTGAAGCTGAGAGACATTAAGACCGACTCATGGACACAACTCTCACAGCAGAGAGCTAAATGGAGAGCGGCAGTCAAGTAATGAAAGCAGTCTTTGTCGCATCGCGACCGACAGCATGATGATGATGACATAGCCAACACCCGGCAAGTAGAGAAACAATAATGTTACTGAGTAGAATATGTAATAAACACTTTACAAGTGATTTAATAAGGTAACTTACTGCCGGACCTGAATTTAGCTAGGTAGTGGTATTAGAATTAGCATTCGACTATGACCATCAGTTAGCATTAAACTATGACAATCAGTAACAGATGGAGAATCAGTGTTTGGCTGCATCCTAAATGATATTTGCCAAACAAGTTATACCTCAGATATAACACAGTTCTAAAAGTTTCAATTTTGGAAGTCAAATATTTGAATTAACAGTAGCAACTCTCTTTTTCCACATTATTTTCTTCTATCCGACATAAAATACAGATTGATTGATATCCAGCTGAGTGATATCTAAATTCTATGCTAGCCAGATGTACTTTTAACAGTTTAAAAAAAGAAAAGATTTTTTTTTTAATAAGGGGCGGGCGATTTTTCAGGCACGGGCGGGGACAATCACTATTTTTGTTTTGTTTGCCTAATTGGTAGATAATTGCACGGCTCTATGTCTCACCTTGCATAACAAGGGCATATATAGAATCCAGGTTATAAATATTTGCTTGATTATTTACTTATTATGCTTATAATGATCATAAAAATCGCCAACTGTATGTTCCCTTTCTTGCATGCAGATACGATACAGTTTCGAGCCTGATCCAACTGCTGGTAAGTTAAAAGGTTGTTTCTTTGTTTGTTGTTTTATCTCCTATCAACATCTAAAGTCATTCCAGGACAGGGAGTTACAAGCTCTTTTCAATAAATACTCCAATAGTAATGCATACCAGGAATAGTGATGCTAAGCAGAGTTACTGTTTATTGATCAAAGTAAATTTACAAACTAATTAATGCACATTCCCTCTCTTTATGTGAAGAATATCGCTACAACATCACATCTGATAGTGACATTCTGTCAACTCCTAATTACCCATTGAACTATCCTGATAATACTGATTGTGTATGGGATGTCCATACCGGTCCCAACGGTGTTCTGATATCTATCGGCCTACTCTGGAATTACGGTTATAAGTGGACAACACAAAGCTGATCTCAATTTAAAAGTTTATATTTATTTTCCCTGACAAATTTAAGTTACAGTATGATAGAACGTCTTTGTTGTACAATGTGAGGTCTAAGATGTGGGGCCCTAAGTCTTAATATGTGTGGTGGGCGGAATGGCAAATTAGAGTTTTTTATATATATAATTGACTGGTCCTGTCCTGGTTTGTGTCCTTTCCTTATATAGGCCGAGAGCAGATGTAACGCACTGGCAATTTTAGTTCCAAATCACTCAAGGGAGGGCGCTAGTGTCATAACTATGCAGTACTAACAGAATTTTCCATGAATCACATTAAATATGCAAATTGAAGAAGGAAGTGACTTGGTTATGAGAAATGAGCCACTAGATGGCATATGTTTTGAATCACAAGATATGCTACAGAGAGCAGCATCAGTGTCAACAAAGAAGTACAAAAGAACAAGGAGTTAAAGAATAACAGGGTTAAATCGAATAGGTTACTCGCCGCACATGTGTCCATCTGTTTGTGTCAGTAATAAGGCAGGTAGTATGTGCAAAGAGTCCAGAATCAGGGTGCAGAGGATCTGAGTTTGAGTAGTCAATTATGCATGTTCCAGCCAACATGAACAATTGAAATAATTACAAGGTTAATTACAGTAAATGAAATAACCAACATATACGCTCAACCTTAATTAATGATCGCAACTGGTGCGTTTATTCTACCTACATGCTAATCTAGGTTAATGCTCTTTTCTATCAGGAACATCAAATATATAGAAGAACAGACAAATTATCTGAAATGCGTAATATTGCATTTACAGTGTGGTGGGGGAAGGAACTGTCCCGGCTCTTCTACTTTCCTCCCTTCAGACTCTCGCCTCAGGCCTTGCTGACCCTAGGTGCCACCTATCGCCTCCCACCGGAATCTACAGCCATGCTTGGTTGTTTGTTGTTGTTTTATGTCCTAGCAACATCTATCAGGATGTGTACCGACCTCTTACAGTGAGAACTTATGGTGACTTTATGCCACTGCCCCACTAGGAAACCAGGCTGCCAGTACCATTATCTGACATCCCACTCAGTAACATTATCCTGACACTGAGCCAACCAGTCCTTGCCCTATCCTAATAATGCCTAGCGCCAGGCTAGGAAGTGACAAGTATCAATCTTTAAGTAATTGGTTTGACTCAACCAGGATTCGAACCCACAAACTCATGGGTTCAGATCTACCGATCTCCCAAAACAGGAGACAGACACTCTACTTATTCGGCCATCATGTCTGGTCGCAGCCACACTTGCAGCCAATTGCATCACTCCTCCAACTGCCGAGACATCAGGGCCGACTTCTCTCCCCACTTAGCCTAGAGCTCTTTTCCTTTCCTTATTGTTCCTTTTCCTGTGTTCCTGTATGTTCCCTTCTCTTGTATAAGTTTGTTCCTTCTAGCGTTAGAGGGCTAGATGGCACTTATTAAACTGCTTTTACCTTCACCTCGCATTCCTCCCCTTTTTTTGCGAATCACACATGGTTATGATCAGATCCTTTTTTTTCTGGCCAACTATTCATGTAAACTTGCATAGTCCGAATGGTTGTTAGGTTCTAGCATTTTCTGAGATAAGTGCATAAAGTTGATCATTATGATGCGCAGCGAAGGAGGAAGTCAAGGCAGGAGTGGGAAGAAAGCACACTTTATTAAATTTAAAGTGGGGGGGCAATGTACAATGATGGGGAAGGTAAATGTACAATGAATAAATAAAGTGCATGAGGCAATTGAAGTGTCAGAGTGTCATGTTCGGGGATGGGCCCCGAAGAGCCTTACAACCAATCTGCTTTACTTTAGTTTGAAGAACATGCATAATTAATGTTGGCAAACATGTCAAAATACTGATACTATAGGCTTCAGCAGCAACAAGTTCTAATAAATTGGTTCAACATCCCTTCTATGCAGAAGCGAATGCGTAATATGCACATCAATATCTAAGTTGGACATGTAGGCCCTACTATCGACACATCAATATCCAAGTTGGACATGTACTATCAAATCTAGGTTAGTTTTTTGGTTTTGAAAGTTTGATGCTTTCATCGAACTATGCAGTTTTAGTACTGTGCAAGTTCTGCATCGTTGCACAGACAGGGCAGATTGCTTGCCTTATTAACTATTATAGAACAAGTTGTTTTGAAAGTTGAGAACACTCCCACACACACCAGTCAGGCCAGCAGAGTGTCAGTACAGCTAATGCTAGGCATTTGACTTATTTATAATTCATCAGACAATGACACTTCTTTGTAGTCATTTTGCTACATTATCTCATATTGTAGGTTGCAGTGGTTCCATCCTGTCGCTAAGCAGTTCTGGAGAGATCAGATCACAAACTTACCGAGGGACTACCCAAATAATGCTGAGTGCAACTGGAGGTTAATAGCGCCTAGAGGCCAGGTCAGTGCAGCAACATTCTGTCGAAAGATTGTTGTTGCTCCATGGTCAGATATGGAACAGTACAGTACAAGTTCTATATCTGTGAAACCATGGTCAGATATGCACACTACTTACTGCATATTTAGATATTAGAGAACATTAAAGTATATGATTTGCGAGAGAAATCTAGTGAATTCGCATTTTATTTCATATATATATATATATAGCTAGTATATGGATATACGCGAATAAATCTTCAGTATGAGGTTTATTATTAATATAAACGTTATAATATTGTTTATTGTCCAATAAGGGACAGATCTTTTTGATCCAAAAAGTCAACGAGTCAAGACCTGCCGAGGTCTCATAACAGCACAGCACCGGTGCAACGCCAGACACCAGGATTCAACCGGTTGGTGTAACACTATTAGTGCCATAGTATGGTACGGTAATAGTACTAATTGTTGTGCGTTTGTGAGTCAATGCCGAAAACCAAGCCTAGGCTGTCAGGTGATGGCACAAGCAAACTAGAGTGACAAGATTGGCATACAACAAAATGGCCATGGCTCCGCCCCATACGATGCAAAAAGATATGGCAGTACATGAGGAAACGGACGAGGATGAGAGCCTCACAACAGAGTTCAGGACCCTCTCTCTGGATGAACAGGAGAGGGCAATAGCGGCAGACATTGAGTGACTGCAGCAGGAAGACCGCATAGCACGGCTCTATGCGGAAAGGCAAAAGTTGCTGGGTCGACGAGTGAAGGATACAGCAAAAGGGACAGCAGAAGGCAAGACGACGGTCCTGGCGACACATATGACCTACCCTCAAGGTCATTGCAGGAACAAGGACACCACCGCAGAAAGCTGGTGGAAATGCAGGGGCATTCATCATACGGCACGGGCCGTTCCCTTTCAAAATGCCGGCAGCGGCAGCAAAAGTACATCTTCAGTGAGACAACAAAGACGTAAGTGGGCATTAAAATGCTACATTGGTGGGTCAAAATCCTTAGTCCTAATGTGTGCATTGTATTTGATTCACGGCGGGAAAGGGACCCCCCCCTCTCGCGACGGTTATCCTGTTACATAACCTCCCGATCTACCCTGCCTTATAACCCTGCCCTCCTGCTTCCTCTAGCCACTCTCTCCGAGCCCTGCCACAAGCTCTCCTGCCTCCACGCCTTTTCTATTTTGTTTGGCCCATCTACACTATTGCTGGCCGACCTACACTATCCTGCACGAGGCCTATCTTCACCACCATTGGCCGATCTGCACTATCGTTGGCCCATCCATCTACACTATCCTTGGCCAATCTACACTGTCGAGACCGCAGCCCCATCCCTCCAGCGGTGGCCCGTAGCCAGCCTCCCCCACTACCCCCCAGGGGGGGCCCCTTCACATGGCCGCCGCACACCGGATGGAATAACCATCACAGCATATGGCGGCGTCATCAGTGACGTCATCACAGCCACCGCCTCCCCTGGTACTCCCCCCCACCCCTGACGTCGCCAGCCAACCGGTACTCCCTGATGTCGCTGGCCAATCCAATCCTGCACTATCCTGCATGACTTGCCTTCACCTAGCCTCTACACGCCTCTACACACCTCTACATGCGGTTTCCGCCTCCCCTGGCCTCTCTTCGCACCACTGGCCGTTCTACACTCTCGTTGGCCCATCTGCACTGTCGTTGGCCGATCTACACTGTCCTTGTCCTGCCTACACCCGCACACCTTCTGACATAGTTCTCAGCGCCCCTGATGTTCACCGCCACACCTGTCACCCCCATCACCCCCGTCACCGCCTCAGACCCTCACCGCCACCCTCACCGCCACCCCTGTCACCCCCGGTACCGGCTCAGACATGCACCACCACCCCATGTCACCCCTGCCACCCCCTTTACCGCCTCAGTCACCGCCTCAGACCCACACTGCCACCCCTGTCACCCCTGTCACCCCTGCTCAGACACGCACTGCCACCCCATGACACCCCCACCACCCCTGTCACCCCCATCACCTATGTCACCCATGTCACCCCCGTCATCAGACCCGCACCGCCATCCCTGTCACCCCCATCACCCCTGTCATCCTGCCGACGGAGTCAAGCCTCGGGCCCGCCGCCCCCGAACCGGACACCCCCCCGCCAGGCACTAGACCTAGCCCCCCTGCCGCCACTGTCATCCCCGCCACACCAGCGGCCGGCCACCACGAACCGGAAGGCGCACCCCCGCAACCGGAAGTCACCCGCCTCAGCCCACCCCACATCAATGGCTACACACACATGGTATTACGCCACAGTCACAGCGGGTGCTGTCATCTCGCCACCCCTCTCATCTCCACGGCCCCAGCGGCCGCCTAACACCAACCGGAAGCCGCACACCTGCCCGCCGGAACTCGCCTCTCCTCCAGTAACCACCATCCTCCCCCGCCTCCTCACCTTTCCCGGTCATACGCGGCTCCCTGGGCTGCGGGCCTATATAATTTTTGGCCACCCTCACACTACACTATCCTTCCCCCTCCCATGCTCCTTCGCTCTGTCCCACCTGTACACTCATTGGCCGATCTGCACTGTGCTTGGCCCGCCTACACTGCCCCCCCACCCCCCGCCCCAGTGACAGTCTACACCGGTTCACCTGCCAAAGTCATCTGGTCGATGGACCTACATGACTGACATGTCATTATCCTCCTGGTCTCCTCCTGGTCGCTGGACCTGCCACTCGCAGTGACCTGTGACACCAGCTCACTTGCTGATGTCGTCCTGGTCACTGGCCCTGGCAGTGCCTCTGACACTGACACCTGCATAGCTCCTGACATAGCTCCGGTCTCTCAGCCTCCCACTGACAGTCACAGCGACACCCGCTCACCTGCACACTTTATTCCTACCCAACAGTGACCCTGACCCCGGCACACCTCCTGACATGGCGCTGCTCATGCGCCTCCCCACCCACCCCCAGTTACATTGACAGTGTTACACCGGTTTACCTACTGACGTCACCTGGTCACGCCTACATGATTGACACTTTCACCCCAGCTCACCTGCGGCTCCCCTCCTGGTCGCTCGACCTGCAACTCGCAGTGACCTGACTCCAGCTCACCTGCTCATCTCCGTCTGGTGCTGCACCTGTCAGTGCCACTGACGGTGACACCGCTACAGCTCCTGACATAGTTCCAGCCCACCTGCTGATGTCCACCTGGTCGCTGGACCTGCCACTTGCGGTGACCTGTGACCCCAGCTCATCCACTGATGTTGTCCTGCTCGCCGGCCCTGGCAGTGCCTTTGAGACTGACACCACAGCTCCTGACATTGCTCCCGTCCCTGGGCCTATGTCTGACACTCACGGAGACACCCCCAAACCTGCTCACTTCATTCTGGTCGCTGGACCTAACAGTGACCCACTCCCCCCCCCCCCCCCGTGACATTGACAGTGTGACACTGGTTCACCTGCTGACACCACCTGGTCGCTCCTACATGACTGTCACCTTGACCCCAGCTCACCTGCTGATATCCTCCTGGCCACTGGACCTGCAATCACAGTGACCTGTGACACCAGCTCACCTGCGCATCTCTCTGGTTGCTGCACCTGGCAGTGCCTCTGACAGTGACACCACAGCTCCTGACATAGCTCATAGCTCCGGTCTCTGGGCATCCCACTTGACAGTCACGGCGACACGCGCTCACCTGCTCACTCATCCTGGTCGCTAGACCTATCGGTGACTGACACCCTGACACTACCTCACTTCCTCCCCACCATCATCGACAGGGCACATAGACTTCCGAGGCGGTCCCCGCATACCTTCTCCGCCTCGTGCCCTAGGCCGCTCCTCGAGCCCTCTCCTTTCTTTTGGTGGAGGGCTCCTCGGGGCTGCCTCAACCTCAACTCTTGTTTAGCCCTTAGCCTCCTTAGCCTCCATTGACCTTGACCCCGAAAAGGGCCGTGACCCTTTTCGGGGTCAAGGTCAATGGTATTGCTGCTGCTGTAAAGCAGGGGGTCTCCTGTAGTCTTTTCGTGGACGACTTTGTTTTATATTGCAGCGGTGCTAACATGAATGTCATAGAGAGACAGCTACAACCAAGCATAAATGGGATCCATCGATGGTCAGTTCTGAACGGTTTCAAATTTTCCAAGACCAAAACAGTCTGCATGCACTTCTGCCTGCTGCGTAGAATGCATGCGGAACCGGAGCTGACCCTGGATGGGGATCCCATTAAAGTCGTTGAGAAAACCAAATTTCTGGGCCTCATTCTCGACGCAAAACTGTCTTTTGTGCCACATATAAAGTACCTGAAAACAAGATGCCTGAAAGCGCTGGATATTCTGAGGGTGCTGTCCAGCTCAGAGTGGGGAGCGGACAGAGATGTTCTGCTCTCCGTGTACAGAACCTTGGTTCGTTCACGAGTGGATTACGGCAGCATAGTATATGGTTCCGCAAGGAAATCATATATTGGGCTGCTAGACACGATCCACCACCAGGGACTGCGCCTGGCCCTTGGGGCCTTCCGCACCTCACCAGTTCAGAGCCTTTATGTCGAAGCCAATGAACCATCACTTAACAACAGGAGAATCAAACTGGCCATGCAATATGTAGTCAAGATAAAAACTAATGCATTGAATCCTGCACACAATTGTCTATTCGAGCAACATGACGAATCCAGGTATGAAGCCAGGCCAAATTACATCCGGCCACTGAGGCTCCGAATGAAACCTCATTTGGAGGCCTTGGGCGTGGATTTGGACGTGTTGGAGGATGCCAAAGTCCCAGAACATCCCCCGTGGTCGTTGAGAAAGCCATCGGTTATCCTCCGACTCACGGAACTGAGGAAGTCTGGGACACATCCACTCGAGTACCAAGGACTGCATGCAGAGATTCAAGGCCAGTTTGCAGACCACCTCTCCATATACACTGATGGTTCGAAAGACCAAAGCCGGGTAGCTGCTGCGGCAGTCTGCCGACGGGAAAAATTTGGTGTACGTTTGCCCGATCAGAGCTCGATTTTCACTGCAGAGGCCCGAGCACTCCTTCTCGCTTTGGAGTGTATCGAGGTATCCAACCACACTAACTATGTTATATACAGTGATTCCTTCTCTTGCCTCCTGGCTGTTGCTGGACTGAAAACGAATCACCCTATTCTAGCAACGGTCATTTATAAAATGAACCAACTGACAACAGATGGGTATGATATCCACCTGTGCTGGGTGCCTGGCCATGCTGGCATACAAGGAAACGAACGAGCTGATCGGGCTGCGAAGAAGGCCCTGAACTGTGATCTTGAACCGTGTCTGATCCCTCACTCTGATCTGAAACCACTAATAGCCACCCACATAAAATCCAAATGGCAACATGAGTGGGATGAAAACATTAATAAACTTAAAGAAATTGAACCATCTGTGGGAAAGCCACCACAGACTCATGCGGGAGGTCGGCGGGACCAAGTGGTCCTTAGCCGCTGCCGTGTTGGCCACTCGTGGCTTACACATGCTTTTCTGCTCAAGGGGGAACCTCCCCCTGAATGTATTGGGTGTCAGTCCCCACTGACACTCAAACACATTTTACTAAGTTGTGTTGATTTTTTGGCCCTGCGCCAACGGTTCTACACTGCAGGCAGTATGCATGACATTTTAGCGTTTTTGAGGGCAGCTGGACTGTACCACCTTATATAGTTTACTAAATGGATTCTATTAATTAATTTGTTTCCCTTGACCACAGATATATGATTGTGAGCTTTCTAATTTAATTAGTGTCTATTGGCACATAATTGATTGTCTGCTTTTACATGTAAAAGCGATGGTTTGAACAAAAAACAAACATTTCTCGCCGTGAATATGGCCTATGCTGCCGACACGGCGTAAAGCAACCACCAATCAATCAATCAATCAATCAACCTTACAAGCTCTCCTTTATCATTCCTGTATTATCCTGTTGTCCCCGTTACTATCCTGTTCTTCTCATTTATCCTGTATTATCCTGTTCTCATGATCGTTTGTCTCATTGCCTCGCACTTCATAAATAAAGTGCTTTTTCTCCACTCCTGCCTCCTCGATCCTTCCTCGTTGTGTATCAAAGAAATTAAATGAGTACAAACTCATTGAGGCTGCCGTACGCTGGATAATTGAGATACCTAGGCTAATGGTAGCTGACTACAAAGCTTTCATTCAGCATATCGGGTTCCTATGCAACAGAGCAAAGTCAGAATAGTTCACAAATCCATATCATGTTCTGATATAGTGATATAGTGATTGGTAGACAGGAAGTGTGAACACTTATTTGTCTCTCATTTTTGCTTGAGTGCAAGTAATTAGCAACACAAGGAATAAATTAGTAGCATGTGGTGAATAAGTGGTCAAATTTCCCTGTATCATCAGCCCATGCGTTTTCTAATCGGTTCTTGAATGAATTTATTGAGCCAGCATCTATAACATTTTGTGGGAGACTATTCCATATATTTATGATCCTGTTTGAGAAACTGTGTTGCCTTAATTTTGAAACGGCTCTGGGTTTTACTAGTTTGAGAGTATGGCCCCGGCTGCCTTCTCTTTTATTCAAGGTGAAAAATTGGTTCATATCTATTTTATCAAAACCTTTCATAATTTTAAATACTTCAATTATGTCACTTCTTTTCCTTCTGTAGGAAAGGGTAGGAAGTTTCAAGTTCCTGAGCCTTTGTTCATAGGGTAAGTCCTTTATGACTGCAACTAGTTTCGTTGCACATCTCTGAACCTTTTCGATCTCCAGAATATCTTTCTGAAAAATTGGGCTCCAAATTTGTGGACAGTATTCCAAAATTGGCCTAACAAGAGACTTAAATAGAATGAGAAAAGTGTTCTTGTTGAGGCGATGGAAGGTTCTTTTAATTATTCCTACTCTCTGGTTAGCATTTGAGATGATAGTCCTCATGTGTTTCTGAAAGGAGAGTTGGGAGTCGAAGGGTACACCCAAGTCCTTTTCATAGCTATCTTGTTGCAGGACAGTGTTCCGCGTAATATAGGCATAATGAGGATTATTTTTCCCGTAATGAATAATTTTGCACTTCTTTTCATTGAAGGGCAATTGCCATTTCTCAGACCATTGTGAGAGTTTCAGAATATCCTTGTGTAAGAGATGTTTATCTCTTACGTCTTTTATTGCTCGAAAGACCTTTGTGTCATCCGCAAATATTTTTAGGTTTGATGAGACACTGCCTGGCAGGTCATTTATAAATATTATAAATAATATTGGTCCCAGCACACTTCCCTGAGGTATTCCTGAGGTGACATTCTTAAAGGAAGATTTTGTATTACCTACAACTACCCTTTGCTTTCTCTCAGACAGGAAGTCCTGTATCCATTCAGAAATTGATCAGGATATTCCCAGAGCTTTGACTTTGTTTAATAGTCTTTTGTGGGGCACACTATCAAAGGCTTTGGAGAAGTCCAGATAGATGGTGTCCCATGCCAGGCCATGATCCAGCCAGTCAGTCCAAATTTCCATCACTTCTAGTAGTTGTGACAGACAAGATTTTCCTCCAGTGAATCTGTGTTGGTCTGGAGATATCAATCCTAGTTTTTCCAAGTGTTCTACGACACAGTCTCAGATTATTCTTTCTAGCATTTTTCAGCATAGGGAGGTTAAACTCACAGGTCTGTAATTTGATGCCAGGCGTTTTGGTCCTTTTTTATGCAGGGGTTTTACCTCAGCATCTTTCCATTGTTTGGGTATTTTCCGTTCAAATAGGCTTTTACGGAATAGAGATGTCAAAATAGGTCCAATTTGCTCAGAACACTCTTTGATGATTTTTGCATGGATCCCATCTGGCCCAGGTGCCTTGGAGACATTTAGTTTTTCAATTAATTTGTCAACTTTATCATCTGTTATGTCAACGTCACTGATGAATTCTGTGACTCCTGAATCTCGAGAGGGTGGGATATTATTCATATTTTCATTGGTAAACACACTGACGAAGAACTCATTGAGTAGTTCAGCTTTGCCTTCATCATCTACGATTAGTTTGTCATCACTATTGGCTAGAGCTGGTATGCCATTGCCATTTATAAATTTATGTGAAGCATAACTCCAGAAATTGTCCAGGTGATTTCTAATGTCTTGGAAAATGTTGTCCTCAAAAGTCTCTTTGTGTCCACTGACAATGTCATTTGCGGCATTCCTAGCAATAGTGTATTTTTCCCAATTTTCAAATGTCTTATTATTGAAGTAGACATTCCATGCTTTGTTTTTCAATTTTCTGGCAGTGGTAATATCCCTGGAGTACCAAGGAGGTTGTTTCCTGGTTGTGAATTTTCCTAGTGGTACGTGCCTTTTGATAGCACCTGATAGCACATTTTGAAACAGGTCCCAGCACTCTTGCACATTTTTCTACTTAAATTTATTTAGCAAGTCATGGGACATGACATCATTACTCATGGCAATGTAATCCCCTCAATAATATGAGTATCTTAGTGGGATGGTCTCATTTTCTGTTTTAACATCGATTTTGAAGGATCAATTTAGAAAATAATCCGTGCATAATGGTCATCACGGCAATGTAAGATGCCAGTGGCCCAGTCGATTTCTTTTAAGTTAAAATCCCCAACGATAACCAGGTTATCATGTTTTATTTCTCTTACCTCATTGACTAATTCTAGAAGAGCATTATTGTTTTGCTCAATACTAGATGGGCTACGGTAAATACATCCTAAAATGGTTATGACTCCTTCAGTAAGAATTTCGCACCAGATTGATTCGTCAAAAACTGTTTTTGGTGTCAAATGATTTGCAACGTACATTATCATACCTCTTTTCTCTAACGAGTTGGTAAGTAGATAATATCCATTTATTTCCAAGCTTATTTTACTGATCTTGTATAATCTATTTTTTGGACATACTTCGTTGACGCATATAATGTCAGGACTCAATGAACTGATTTCAACTTCCAGTAATGACTTTTTAGTGCTAGTTAAGACATCTATGTTGGTGTACTTAACTTCTAAGGTTTTTATTTTGTTTACTATTCTATGATCTATTTTGCCTGACCTGGCCTTCTTATTTTTAATTCTCTCATGTTCCAGGGAGGACCCCGGACCTTGTATATCCAGTTTTTTGACCGATCAGTATTTTCTTTAGCAGCTTGTACATGTTCGCTAAGAGTTTTACGATCTTCTTTGTCGAGATCGTAACATACTCCTAAGTTCTTTACTTTATCGGAAGCATCCTTAAGTTTGTTCAAGTTGCTCATAACAGACTCCTGTGTTTCAACTGAGTCGAATATAACTTTGAGAGGTCTGTTTAATTTCTGACCCTCCTTATATTGGCCGAGTCGGAATGCATTTTTTGGTCGCGCTTCTATGCCGATGGCTTGTAGCAAATCGTCTACCAACCCTAGATCATGGGTTTTCCTGGCTGTTGATTCACTACTGATTTTTTCAGGTGCCCTGTGAATGATTATGTTCACGGCCCTCTCTTGGGGATTTTTTTCGGTCGCTTTCTCCGCGACTTTTTGAGCCACAATAGCTTTTTTCACAACTGCCTCTATGGGGCTGGATTTTTTTGTCTCTTCTTGTTCCCCTGGCATGCTGCTCCGAGCTACATCAGACCAGAGTTTTGTTATATTTTTCTTGACGGACATGTTTACGTCTGTCTTCAGTTCACCGAAGCACTGCTTTATTAGAGTCGGCAGCACCTCTTCCATCGACTTAGATACTTGGGCTTGGATGGATGATTCCAAGTCCTCTATTTTCTTTGCCATTGTGTTTAGGTCAGGTTGGGGTTGTTTCTGGCCAACTAGACTTTCTTTAGCTTTGAGCAGCATTGTTTTTGCCGATTGCTCACAATAGCTGCATGCCCAGAAAATGCTGGTTTTTTTTAGGAACACTACCTCTTCTTTGCTGAGTTTTGTGCAAGTGTTGCACATCCATTTATAGCAGAAATTGCGTTCTACCCATATTCCCTTTGAATTTGTTGTGCTGCACTCTCCACAGCAGGAAGATTGTGTAGGGTCGCATGTTTTTGCCTGTCACTGTTTTGTATGTCACTGTTTGTGACAGCATTTTGTTTGTCACTGTCAGTGATACCGATTTCAATGGCTTCCCTAGCAGCATTGTCATCTGGCGGTTTTTCAATTTTTGGGCCATCTTTTTTGTCCTTTCTCGCTGCCGGTCTCCCCATACTTTCTACTCCCTTGTTCAGTCTACCAATTCAATCACCCTGTACTAGATTAGATTAATATCCCCAAGTTGAGTGAACAAATATATTATATATATATATATATATATATTTTTTTTTGCAGAGCTCTGAGTAAACCTGTTGGTTAAATTTATCCTTTGTTATCCTAACAATGCTTGTCAGTGAGTATACTGTATGTAGAGTAAACAACCCCACATGCTTTCTACTTGTGTGCTGGTGAGTGATAATAGGGGAAGCTATCAGTTAACTCAACTCAACAACGGTTTTAGTGTGATTTACACATTAGAAATCACATACACACACATCAAAGTATAAGAGTGCTAATATAGAGTGCAAAAGCAAAGTATAAGAGTGCTAGTATACCATAAATGAGTGGTACTTAGCCTATTTTGTGAGAGCTGGTACGAAGTGTAGCATTGCATGTGCGTTCAGATCGGCGGCCTGGCGTTCTGTTTATTCTTACAGCGCCCTGTCGCTAGGGCAGCACAAACAGTGGTATTATCAGTAGCAATGATTACAGATTTGTCCCTCCAACTTTCCGCCCAACGGGTAGCGACACTACCGACCACCCACATTTCCCTTACATGTATGTGTGAGTCACTGGACACCTCGTTAGTGTTGGCATGATGATAACTGATTTGAGCCATTTAGTCCTGATAAGCATCATGGTTGAAAACCCACCGCACCAGTCATCTGTATGTGTGGCGCCGAAGCTGGGATTGGACGCATCGGAATAGAATGAAATACATTCGTCATGATGGCTGTTGAGATGATCAACAAAACTAAGCCACCAGGCTACTTCCTCCCTAAACCCTGTAGTTTAAGCGAAACTGGTAGTATGGGCGCTTGAGTGTTCTGATAGCATCGTAGACCCGGCTACAAAAGGAGCGCCCACCTCTGAAAACAGGGGTGCAGTGCACCAAGCGCCCATCGCACCTTTCTATGTCTCGATGGGCCGCTTTCCGCCTGTTCAAAAAAGAAATCAGATGAGCTTTGAGTTTCCTAATCTTATCCTCCGGCAATGCTTTTTTTTTTTAAATATTTTTTTTTTAATTGAGGCTGTATTTATACTGTCCATAGCATATAAGCCCGGGTACCCAGGCTTGTTTTCAATGCTGGCCAGTTGTAGTGTTGGTGTTATCTTACCACACAGTGGCTGCTGATAAGGTATTTGATTGCCTGCATTTCAGTAGCAGATAGATAATTGGTTGGTATGGTTAGTAGCCTATGTTAGTTTTTTTGGATTTTCTTGGTATATATGTTTTAATGTTTCTACTCTTATTACTAGACTAGCCTACTCCTATTTACATATCATAGGCTTGTACGTAGCTGTGTGGTGTGCTATCTGGCTACTTTTGGCATGGTTACCTTCCATTGGGCCGTGACATATCACATGCCCCTTTGCAGTGCAGCTTACTGGGGGTTTCCTAGCCTTATTTTGCACAGATATTTTTTGTAAGTTTTTAGGTCAGGAATTTGTCGTTCCTTTACCGTTTGGGCATTCCACAACTTGGCAGCCATTTCCAGCGTGCTTCTCTCATGAGCTTTTATTCGGCTTCTGGTCTGCTTTAGTAGTGGTGCATTATTTGCTCTAGTAGCCCTTTGTGGTTTTGTTAGAAGTTTACTGTTTTGACTATAGCTATATGCTAATGTTTTCAAATGAATTATTCTCCTATTTTCTAGTAGTTTCACTTTGGTTCTTTTGTGTATGTCATAGGTTGGGTGCAGCTTGTCTACTCTTAGACAGATTTTTAGGGCTCTGTTCTGCAGTGTTTGCAGTTTTTTTAGTAGTTCTTTTCTCGCACCCATGTAGTTTACATCTCCATAGTCAAAATAGGGGAGCACCATGCCCTTGAAGATTTTTATTGACATTTCTTGTGTCATGTAGTCTCTTAGCTTTGCAAATAGCCACAGTTTGTGGTTTACTTTTTGTATAATTTTATTTATACATAGGTTGTAGTTTAGTTGGCTGTCCAACTCAAGGCCTAGGTATTTGTAATGGTCTACATTTTCTAGTGTTTGGTTTCCTAACTTACAGTGTAGTTTTCTTTCTGGCATTTGTTTATGCGAGAAGAGTACTGTTTTTGATTTGCTTGTGTTGATGGTTATTTTGTTGGACTCACACCACTCATCTAGTTTTAGTAGGAGTTTATTTAGTTTAGTTATTACCTCCTCCTCTGTGGTGCCATTTGCGTATATGACTGTGTCATCTGCATATAGTTGGAGGCATTCAGTTTGCAACCATTTTTCAAGGTCGTTTATATAGATTATAAAGAGTAGTGGCCCTAACACTGACCCTTGGGGTACACCACATGTGACAGGTTGGTTGTCTGATAGTGTATTGTTTATTTTTGTTTTCTGTTGCCTGTTGTTCAGGTAGCATCTTATCCAATCCATAGTGTTGGATTTTATGCCCATGGTTTTTAGTTTTTCCAGTAGTATTTTGTGGTCTACTGTGTCAAATGCTTTGCTGAAGTCAATGAAGGCGGCTCCAACTAATTGTTTTTGGTTCATTGATGCCATTATGTCATTTTGTAAAAATATACGGATTTTCGGTTAAGAATTATATATTGGCAGAGAGCATTATTATTCTTGGATGCTGGAGTGGGACTGATAGTATGTAAACTAAAAGTAAACTAAAGTCAACAAAAGTCCACTCCCATTGTACATGATACTGAGTGAGGTAAACTATATGTTATCTACTAAGAGTGGAGTTGATGGAAATGTACATGATGCTGAATAGAGTAAACTATCTGTTATATATGATGTTTGGAGTTAATGAAAAGAGTTCCTTTGTAAGAAACAGTACATGATGGTTGAAATGTTCTCTTGGTGTTCATAAAGAATACAAAAGAGGAAAAGAAAGATTTTACTATATATAAATCTGTAACTGTTGCAACATCCTGTCCACCCAAGACCACCGACTGACCCACCAGCCTCATTAGCATATGTATAGAGTGCACCACCTGCAGATGGCTTGAGTGACAGCCCCTAATGGGGTGGTCACCCACCCAGTCTGTGGGGAGGTGTCTCATTGGCTGGTTGGGGAATGTCTGGTCACCTGACTCTCTTGGCCTATCCTGACCCACACACTAGTCTCAGCTAATTGATTATTCATGAGTTTGCTTCAGACACACTGAAGGAAAATCACTCTCATCCTGGCTCTTGAGTGAGACAGACCAACTTCTGAGCAGGACCCCAGACACTCTGTCTGATGCTATCAAAATTCAGCTATTCTAATTGAGTGTATCCACAGCCATAGGACTCCTGTCCCATGGGTTGTGGGCACTGGTTCAACATACAGGCTAAAAGACTATGAGACATAGTGTGGGCAGTATAGGAGGAGTACAGGTGCTAGGTCACATGAATGGGGGATGACAGGAGTTGCTGCCAATAAAGCACAACTTATTCACTGTTCATCCTTGTGACTAGTTTTCCTTCCTCTTTATAGACATGGTTAAATTGATCAGGCTAATTGCATCACAGGTGAAATGAAGGGGGAGAGTATTGTAATCACATAGGGTTCTCACAGCGGCAGAGACCCGTGTTTTTATAATTTGTTAGGTTAGCTATTGTTTTTGATGTGGAGTGCAGTTTCCTGAAGCCCCCTTGTCTTTCGTTTAGTATATTATTTTTTTCCAGGTGTTCATTGATGTGTCTATGTAACACTTTTTCAATGAGCTTGCCTGGGGTTTGAAGAATTGATATTGGCCTGTAGTTTCCATGTTTTGTTTGTCTCCACCCTTGTGAATGGGGGTGATGGTTGCCATTTTCCAGGCTGAGATAAAACGCCCCTGCTCAAAGGAGATGTTGAATAGGTCTATCATGGTGGCCGGGATGGCTTGGAGTGCCTCTTTCAGTATTTTGGTTGGTATTTCATCTATTCCACTTGGTTTATTCGTGTCTATGTCATTTATTAATTTTTTTACTTCTATTATATCTGTTTTGCAGGTGGGGATTTCGTTCTCCACAGTTCCTGATCTGTTTTCCCATCTTTTTTTGAATTTTTCTGACAGCTTTTGCCCTATTGTGGCAAAGTGTCTGTTCAGTTTGTTTGCTGCATCTTTGTCTGTGAGCATTGTC
Source organism: Branchipolynoe longqiensis (assembly GCA_030323885.1). Taxonomy (NCBI): domain Eukaryota; kingdom Metazoa; phylum Annelida; class Polychaeta; order Phyllodocida; family Polynoidae; genus Branchipolynoe; species Branchipolynoe longqiensis. The sequence continues at coordinate 61,871,386 of CM059199.1, forward strand.
ACTTCGTTATCTTGGAAGTTTGTATGCTCTTCTTTGTTATTTTTTGGGAATAATAGGTTTACATTTTTCCAGAATTTGTTTGTGTTGCTTCCCCAGTCTTTGTCCTGTTTTATTATGTATTTCTTTTTTGCTGTTCTCACAGCTTTGAGACAGTTGTTTCTGGCGATGCGGTAGGCCAGTTTGTCTTCTATTGTTTCTGTGCGTTTTGCTTTATCACCCAGGTTACTTTTGGTTGTGATGAGTGTTAGCAGGTCTTTGTCTACCCAAGGGTCTTGTTTTTTTTGTACTTTTATTTTCTTCATGGGACACATCTCATCAATTGATTTTCTTATTTCTGTGATGATGTTGTCCCAATAGATATCAACATCATCTCTCTTTTGTGTGATGTTGTTTATGTTTTGGTGCAGATGATTTTTTAATGTATCTTCTGAGTAGTTTTTTAAGGACCTGCCCATTTTGTATTCATAGTGATTTGTGCTTTTAAGCTTTTTCCTGGTTACATATACTAGTTCATGGTCGCTTATACCCCAGCTTCTAGTGCCCCATTTTGTGGCATGGTTTGAGTTGGTTAATATTAGGTCTATTGTTGAGTTATTGTTGCTTAGCCTTGTGTTTTCAGTGATGAGCTGCTGCAGGCCTAAGATCTTGATGGTGGTTTGCAGCATTAGTTTATTTTTGTCATTGCTGCTGTAATTCACATTGAAGTCCCCTAGCACAAAGATTTCTGCATTTGTTGATTTTTGTACAGTGTTTATGCTCTTTTCTAGTTCTTCAAGGAATACTTCAATTTCACCTGACGGTGGCCTATAGAGGCTCGCTATGGCTACATTTGCTTGCTTTTCATTTTTTATTAGGCACCATAGTAGCTCTATGTGCTCATTTGAGAGATTTGTTGGTTTTTAGCTTTTCAGTGTCTAGGTTTTTGGTGGCTTTGCAGTAAATGGCAACCCCTCCACCTTTCTTTGTTTGGTTCATTGCATTAATGTGCTGTCTGTCATTACGTACAAGCCTATATCCGTCTATATTGAGGGTGTTGTCTTGGTGTTTGTCAGTGAACCATGTCTCTGATAACGTTAGTACATCTAGATTGTCTTATTTTAGATGCATTTTTATTATGTCTATTTTATTGGATGCACTCTGGCAGTTTAGGTGGGCGAAGTGTGTGCCCCTTCCCAGTTTGCATTCAATCTCTTCTACCATATTTATTTTACTTTAAATAATATTTTTAGGGTAGTGGTTGCTTGATTTCGCGAGTTTTTGATTTTGTTTTGATTTGATTTTGGCTTAGTGATTGATGGATTCGGGGTGTATGTGCTGGTGCATACAGCACACATGGCCCCTTTTGATAGATAGTCATGCATACCTCCATTACTTTTACCTGTGCGCATAGAGGAAGACATGAACATTAAGTGTGTATTAGTTGTACCTGATTATACTTATGATTTAGGGTTTGGTTAGTGAAATTTTTCAATTACTTCTTGTTTTCTTATGACATATTTGTTTTTGCTCGATAATTTATTTGTTTATTTATTAGTATTTGCTTCCTTGCACAGGCTTTCCTTAATTTTTTGGAGGATGTTCCCCATTTTATTTTTGTATCCTTGTTTTACTGTTTCGCCTTCACTGGCGCTGTCCAGGTACCGACCTGAGCCCCAATATGGGCATTTTGTGCATTCCCTGAATGCGTTTCCTGGAGCATTTATTAGTTTCTCCTTCAGGCTTTCGTTTTGTGTGAATTTTGCGCGGACGATATCCTCCAGCACATTTTCATTGGTTTTGCACCAATCCTGTGTTCTCCATATCTTCTTTGCCATTGCCTTTATCGTATATGGATTTTCAGTGTTGTCTATCATTCTCATTATGTCGTGTTTCTCATGGTATTTTGCCATTATTGAGCTGTAGTATTGCTCTGCTGAAGTATATTTTTTACCATCCTTTCCAGTGATTTCACACTTGTAGAGATTGCTGAAAGGGGAGTTGTGTCCTTGGAAAGACACTCCCCATGTGTGTTCCCTAGTTGCTGCCTTCTCAGGTGTGATTTCTGCTATTTCTATTTTATCAAATTCTTTGGGCTTATAGATTTTTCCATTTACCTCTATATTGCATCCTTTCATTTTGATTGACTTTATTTTTTCGTTTTTGTTCTCCATTGCAAGTGTGTACATTTGTTGTACCGTTTTCTCATTTAGCATTTCGGCTTCTGATCTGACCGGCCTCATTGTTACCTTGCTGTAGCTTTCTTTTGACTGGAGCATTTTTTTTCTCTGGAAGAGTTCTTTTTTGTGTGACTCCTTTTCCAGCTGGATTTTGATGCTCCTTGGTCTGCTTGTGATTTTTTCGGTGTTTTGGGTTTCTGTATCTTTGGTTTCCTTGTCTTTATTTTTGTCTGAGGTCTGCTCGTTGTTGTCTGTGGTTTTTTTTGGTGTTGCCTCTTTTTTCATTTTCTTTCCTAGATGGAAGGCTTTGGTCACTACCGTCCAGCCAAAGTCACAGTCTGCTTCTTTTAGCATGTTTGTGACAGTTTTCTCCATGTTTTCGTCTTCTTTTTCCGGGATGCCATGTATTATGATGCTGAGTTTTTTCCCATCACTTTTTGTCGCCTCTGTTTGGGCTGTATCCTTGGGTGGCTTCCTTTTGTCCGTGGGCGCAGTCCTGGTATTGTTTATACCTTTGTTTTCATTTGTGATGTTCGTTTGTTCTTTGAGCTTCTCAAACTCAGATTTGTACCACATGCATTCTATTTGCAACGTGTTGTATGCTACCTGTAGTGCCTGCAGTTGGTTTTGATATTCATTGTCATTGTCGTTGTCCCTTGGTTTTGTTTAGTTTTTTCCAACATTTCCATTGTCATTCGTGCCGTTTCCGTCATTTACTTTTATATCCTTTTTGTTTTTGCCCCCCTTCGCTAATTCTTCTTTTACTGTTTGGATTACCAGTCTCACTATCTCATCCTTATCCATATGCTTATCTCTGTGTTCCGTTATTTCCACACGCTTACCTCCGTGCTCCGTTATTTCCATTTCGTTATCCTGTTTGTCATCCTTTCCCTCCATTTTTAACGACTGGTTATCTGTCGTAGTGTTCTAGTGAACAATTTTTTTTTTTGGTTATGATTATTTGTAGGGACATAAAACGTCGAAAAACGTCGAAAAACGTTGATCGGCGGTATTACATTGAATTTTGAAATCGTTTTTCACAAATCGACGTACTGCACCTTACTGCAACAAGCAACAGCGTTCACTCAAACATAGTTTAAAAGAGAACAGGCCATAGAATCAGTGTATACAAATACTATTTGTGTGCTGGTGAGTGACAGCTGGTGAGTGATAATAGGGGTTTCTATCAGTTCACTCAACTCAACAGTGGTTTTGAGTCATTTAGACATTATAAAGCACACACACACACACCTCAACAGCAAAGCAAAGTATATGGGTGATAATATGCCATGGTACTTAGCTGTGAGTGATGGTACATTCGTTGTACCAGGGGATACAAATCCTGGCAATCCGTAGCCTTGTTTTTGCGTTTTCGGCGATTCCCGCCGTACCTAGCGGTCGATAGGGATGTTTTGTTTTTGTTTTTAGTGTATTCCTGCTTACAGGTCTATCCTGTAGTATCCTGGGATGTTTGTATAGTATCCTGGGATGTTTATGAGGAAAATCCGCTTAGTCTTGGTTTTTTATGCACACTTTAGTATATTGGATTCGCGATAATCAGCGTCCGCGTAAGATTAACGTACACTCACAGTCGCCATTACGAGCTGCTTGGGATGTAATACATTCCATAAGAGCAACTGCATTTGGATGGTATCAATATCTATTCCCAGAAAGCAAGTGAATTGAGCTGGGGAAGTTATTTTAGCAAAGCTAATAAAAAATACCAACTGTCTGAGCACCCGAATGATTGTTAGTTGGGATTTTGAGCATGCGTCCATGACACGCTGGATATGATGAAGTCATCAAGGTAGTTTACTACCCCATCAACCCCACGCCTTTTACATGAATGGACGATGAAATTGCTAATTCTCCTGAAAATAGATGGGCTCGAGGAGAGCCACATGCACATTCTGTTATCGGCGAAATATTTTATTCCACTGCCGAAGTGCCACTGCAGCCCCTGCCGCCCTCTATCAATGGGATGTATGGACATGTCTTGGTAGACATTTTTTATGTCCCCACAGGAATGTTATCCAATGGAAGCATATTATCTACAAGGTCGTCGACGCCCCTATAGGAAAATGTTTAGCAAACCTTGTCGACATATGCATTCACCAAACCAACCAGTGGCTTGGAACAGTCTATCACACATCTTAAACCAGTACCTGAAGATTTCAGTACACAGAAAATATTATGGGTACACAGTGGAACTTCCGCGGATTCTGAAATACAACCATTATCAAGTTTGGAAGATAGCTGATCTGAAATAAAGTTATAGTGCTCCAAAGAGCGAACAGGCTTATTAGCTCTCTGATAATTAGCTCCACAGTCATAATTGATCATATTAATCCCAAATATAAAGCCTTTCAACAAATACTTCTAATCCGTATGATGGCTGCCAAATAGGACAAGTTCTGAAAAAACATGGCATGGCTGCAACTGAACAGCATTATCGGCAATGGTATGTTTACAATGGCAACCACCCTTAAAGCAAAGCAAAGTAACGGTGAATTCAACGCAACAACAGTTATTCAAGTGGTCAACTGCATGCAATTTAAAACAGTATGAGTCAATAGTTACCGTTAACCAATTACATAACAATTCAGTCCAATTTGTTAAACATTCTTGCCAATAAAAATCGGGACAGTATCGAATGCTATGTCAACCAAGACTGTAGAAGTGTATGTTCCCTGACCCTCAGGCGTAGGTTCAGCGCCGGTGCATTCGTAATTCGTAATTCTGTTGCAATAAATCGATCTGACTTCGCACTCCCTCCCAAGTATGCCAAATGCCATACAAATCTTCTATATATATTCTCTAATGTCTGAATGTTTTGTATGCAGCATCCACTAGCAGTTCGCTTCTATTAGCTTGTACCCAGATAATTTACTCACAGCCTTTTTATCTTCGGTATATCGCTTAATGGACCACTTACTTTGAAGTCTCCTTTCTCTGCTATGTCTGCACTCTGATGAGGAGAAGGACCAGCTGCGCCTCCTATGGCGCCAGCATCACCTCGATGGGCTCCTCCACTGGCTGTCACCAGACTTGTCCTTGTCCCGCACTGGTGTCGTCAGGCACGGTCAGGCGCTTACTGAAAGCGTTGCATGATGCTTCCGAGGGGGTGTGCAATCCCTCTCGACATGCTCCTCCGGCAATCGCTGGAGCAACTTCTCCTCCAGGCTGTTGATACACCCCCCTGCCTGCTCTGCGACCTGATGCGTCCACGTCTGCCATCTCCTGATGCACTCCTGTCCAGCCTATGCAAGGAGAAACGAGACAGCTCAAGCTCTATTTCGTCTGTTTTCTCCGCAATGGCCGCCTGGCACTTCTTCTTCTCGAGAGGACAAAGTCGCTCCAGAAGAGACATTTTTCTCGCTTAAGTGGACGAACAACCGACAACAAATAACGATAATAGTTCTTTATATATGTCTCTGTCATGAGCAGAGCAGTTCTTTATATATGTCTCTGCCCACCTTTACATAATTTAAACTGGTAGTGAAGGGAAGGGTTCCCTTCTAGGTGTGTGGTTATATAGTCGGTCCCAGGGGTCGCCACAGATGCTTAAGGGCACAGCAAAACCAAATGGCGACTCGGTCAGGTTCAATTTGCACAATAATAAATAAACCAAGTCAGTGAAAAAACCCTCCACCAATTCTATGTGCTTGATACATATATAATGCATTATGTGTTCTATATAGTACGGCCCATGATGTGTAGGTGTAACTCAGATTTGTCTATTACATATATATATATATATATATATATATATATATATATATATATATATATATATAGAGAGAGAGAGAGAGAATTGTATTTGACTTCATCAAATTTTGGACACAACACCAGAATACAGATAAAGCTGTTGAATTATTGTCTTCATTATCCCAGAAACATAAGCTATGCTATGTTTGTGCGACATATTCAATGGTTCATATTCATTATTGGAAGGCAACTTTACTATTTATGCTGGATTTGGTAAATGTCATCAATACTAGTTATAACTCATATAGAACAACACATCTGTATGTTACTGGTGTAAATTGAGACATGGCATACAAACACCACTACCGTCCCTTACCCCCACCCCAAAATAAAACATAAATAAAATACAAACACCACCACTGGCCTTTTACAACCAACTTACATAGTCATAGGCAGCTTCGTTACTCATTGCTGAACTTGAATATTTAGCGTTTCTACATTGGAAACAAACTGCTCTTTCAGAGCTATTCAGGACAGGAGATTGTCATCAGTAAGTTTAACTGTCTACTTTGTCTTATTTTTGTCTTGCAGAAAGTTGTAGTCACATTCACCTGGTTCCATCTTGAACTCTCAGATTCATGTAGTGCTGATAGCTTCAAGATTTACAATGGTCGTTCAGCATTAGGAAACCCGGAAAGGAACTTGTGTGGTGACATCATTCCCAGCAGTACAATCTCAACTGGACGATACATGCGCCTGAATTTTACATCTAACAGCATTAAAAGATCTAGTGGATTCAAGGTAAGAGCCTTATATACAGATATTTCTTTGTTATTGGAAATGTATACTGCCTATCATGATTAGGTCTGAATAGTCTTTTCTTCACCATTAGACATTTGATCAGTTGAAAGCCTTAGCATACACTCTTACCAAACCAAGGGATTTTTAACCTCCAACACCACATAGACATTGTATAAGAGCGACTGGCCTTTGATGACGCTGTAAGTTATAGATAGCAGTGGAAATCCAAATTGACAGAGGTGATGGCACATGAAATTGAACCATCAAGCTTTATATTAGGAGTCTGATCTAGAAAAAAAGTCAGATACTCTAACCACTCCGCTACAGAGGACACCACTTGAAGAAGTTTCGAAAAGAAAGTGCTGAAATGAATTAATCAAGCATAGGCCAACATGCCATTTAATTTGGTTTTAATTTGTTCCCATATTATTCCCATTACAGCAAATTGCTCTCACAGTATTTGGGTTAGCTATGCACATGCGTGCGAAACTCACAGGATATCTGCACGATTTCCATTTACTGCAGCAAGAAGAATATCCACCTCCTTAATAATCTGATAAACAAACCTTAATTTAGAATGCGGGACATCATAATTTGGTATATAGGGCCTATATATAATATATCAATCCTCCAGTGTGACTGACACTGGTCTACATCCGGTGGAGGTGAGGAGGCCGCAGGTCACACCACCAGTCTTACGGAGTATAGCAATAATAATAATAATTCCCTTACGTATCTTTACACTTGCAAAATGCACTATAGATCACATATATCTTTATGTGTATTTGACAGAAAAGAGCATATGAGTGGTGGTTCAAACCCCATCTGGGCAAATGTCAATTCTTCTTAGAACTTTACCAGGCTGCTCAGGGCTATCATGAGTCATTTAGTTTGGGGTTAGTGGGTGGACAAAAACACTGCATGAGCAGACGTTATCACACAGCTCGGGTGCTGAGCTGAACTGAGCTGTTCAATTGGAGCCCCATGGCCGTGGCCCGTCGTGCCATTTGGTCATTTGTTTGTTTGAGGTTTATGTCCTGGCAACATCTAAGGTCATGTCATGATGGGTACCAACTTGTGGCTGTGCGCACTCATGGCAACTTTTATAATGCTGTCCCGTTGGGAGACCTGGCCACCAGCACCATGGCCCGATATCCCACACAGTCACCTTATCCTGATACTGTACTGACTAATCCTCGTCATATTGTATTGAAGCGCGAAAAGGAGGAAAACGAGGCAGGGGTGGAGAAAAGAGGCGTTTATTGTGCGCCTCAGTATGAGACAGAGGAACAGGGTAAGGTACAACAGGTCAACAGGAGGTAATAGGCTCATGAGGAGCAATGCAAAGATAAGTGACATGGAAGTAATGGCTCATAAGGAGCAAGGCAAGAATAAACAATGACATGGATGTAAGGGCTCATAAGGAGCAAGGCAAAGAGAGTCAATGTGTGGGCTCAGATGGAGCAAGAGTTCATGGTGAAGATGAGGTTGTCAGTGAGGGGGAGCCGAGGAGCCCTCCACCAAAACGGCGGAGAGGGCTCGCGGCGCGCCCGAGGGAGTGAGGCGGGGCACGTAGGCGTGGACCGACTCGGAGGTCCATGTGCCCTGCGCCATAATCTCGGGGAGGGGAACCCCGGCGCGTTGGCAGGCCTGGGCGGCGCCTCGGCGGAGACTGTGAAGGGGGCATCTGGGGCGGCGGGGCAGAGGGCGGCGGCACCCTGCCAGGCCGCCACGGGGCAGAGGGAGGATCCGGGGATGGCGGGCACGAAGAGGGCGACCGCGTCCGAGGGGCTGGAGATCGTCTTGGAGCTGCGGATCAGGAGGCGGAGCCCTCCGGGCGCGGGGCGGGCGTCGTCGCGGGTGAGGGTGTGGGGGCCGCCCCACCCCTCGGGACTCGGGGCCAAGAGGTTGGACTGCCGGAGCATCCCGAAGTACCCGAGGAGGAGCGCGGCCCGAGGAACGAGGGAGGCGGGGCCCGCTCGCTCGAGGTGGCTGATGATCAGGGTGAGATGCTGCGGCGAGAGAGGGGGCGCCTGTCGTGGCACGTGGGTGGAGGACCGCTCCCCGCCTCGGCAGACGTCCTTGGGGAGGCGGGCGTCAAAGCCCGAGGTGAGTCCTCCGGCGCCCTCGACCCAAGACCGGGCCCCCGATACGGTGTTCTTGACGGAGGCGGGGGCGAGGCCGCGGAGGAAGAGGGCGGCGGTGAAGGCGGCTACGTCGAACGCCGAGGGCGCGAGGGGGTCCGCGCCTCGGGCAACCGCGTAGGCGACGTAGTCCTCGGCCTGGCGACGTCGGTTCCTCCAGGTTGCCGGGGCGAGGGCGGCGACTCGGAAGCGGATAACGGCGGCAACCTCGGCGGGGGGGGGGAAACCTAAAGCCCGGGGAAGAACGGGAAAGCGTCATGAGAAACCTCGACTGGGAGGAGCCCGAGGCGGGCCACCTCGTTGCGCGCTGTCTCGGCCGAGGGCCCGGGAAGATGGGCGCGGCTGAGGGCGTCGGCGAGGAGGAGGACCGCCCCGGCCTTGTGGGCGATGTGGAGCTGGAAAGAGCCGGTGGCCGCCATGAGCCAGAGCTCCCGTGCACATGTCCCGAGGGTAGGGTCTCGGGCGCGGCCCGACTCGAGCGCGACAGCGGAGGCCATGTTATCGGTGTTGACCGTGACCGTCGCCCCCGCGACGTCGTCCGGTAGGAGGGCGCGGAGGGCGACGACGAGGTTAACCGCCTCAAGCTCATGGATGGTCGGGTACCGCGCCTTGAAATCCTCTGAGTACCCTCGGGCGTAGAAGTGGGTGGATGAGAAGGCTCCTCCGCCGGTGAGGCAGGAGTCGCACTCAAACACCAGCCGGCGACCCTCGGGGGCCCTGAGGAGGCAGAGGCCGTTTGTTATCCGCCCGTAGGCGGCGAACCACCTCAGGTCCCGGAGGGCGTCGTCGGCGAGGGTGAGAGTGGAGGCCCCGAGGCAGCCGCGCAGCGCCCCGAGGAGCCGAGCCATAAACTTGCGGCCCGGGAGCACGCAGCTGCTGACATGGTTAAGGCGGCCGAGCAGGCTCTGGAGCTCTTGTTTCCGGAGGGTGGGGCGGGCGATGCGGTCGTCGCAGTCGTCCACGAGGGCTTGGATCTTGTCAGGGGCCACCCGGATGGTCATCGCCTCGCTGTCGAGGGCAAAGCCGAGCCAGGTCAGGCGGACAGCGGGGGGATCGCACTTTCCGGGTGCTACGTCGAGGCCGAGGGCAGCGGTGAGGGCGAGGAAGGCGTCGAACGCCTGGCAGGCCCTCAGGTAGGAGCCCTCGCACCCGATGAAGTCGTCGACGTAGACGAGGGCGTGGAAGCCCTCGCGCCGGATGATCCAGGCCACCGCGGAGGTGACGCGGTCGCAGGCCGCGCCCGAGGAGCGGCAGCCAAAGGGAAGGGCGAGGTCTATGTAGGTTTTACCGTCTAAGCATATCCCGAAGAGGGGGCAGGAGAGGGGGTCGGCACGGAGCTGGCGGTAGGCCCGGGATATGTCGGCCGACCAGACGTAGGCCCCCGCGCCTTCCGCGATGAGGTGGCGGCCAACGTCGGCGACGGAGGGGAGGGTGTAGGCGTGGGGTTCCCCGAGGTACTCGCGGCGGGGGATGCCCGAGTTCACGCTGGTGCCTCGGGGATAGGAGAGGTCGACGATGACCCGCCTCTTTTCCGAGTCGGACTTGGGGCGGGTCATCATGGGAGAGACCTGGGTCCAGGGGGAGAAGGGGGGGACAGAGAAGGGGCCAATGAGGGCGCCGAGGGCAAGCTCCGTGTCGACGAAGGCCTGGATGTGTTTTAGGAAGTCGGGGGGCTCACGGTGGTTGGAGTAGGAAGGGCGGGGGAGGGTTGAGGCGGAATAATTCGCGGGGAACCCGAACTCCAGGAAGTCGAGGACGGCGGGGTCGGGGTAGTCCTGGAGGCGGGAGCGCCAGGCAGGGATGTGAAGACCTGAGGGGAGGGGGATGCGGGCGGCCAAAATATTAGGGAGGCCCGCTTCCCGGAGGGCGGTGTAGGTGTGGCGGAAGGTGGGGTAGCGATCCCACGCCTCGCCCGAGATGTGGGGCCAGGAGGCGATGATGGTAGGGCGGTAGTGGGAGGGGGTGGGGCCGCAGGAGGGGGCAGCGGGGAGGGTAGCTTGTAGGTCGGGGTCGATGACGTCGACGGTGGGCTCGTCGAGGGTGGGGGGGATGGGGGGTTGGTGGGGCGGGGAGGGGGAGGAGGTGCGGCGGGGGCGGGTGAGGGGGGCAGCAAAGTCGTGGGGGGTGGTGGGGGGGTCAGGGGCGGGCGGGGGTCGGGGGTGTCGGGGAGGTCGGGAGGGTGGTCGTCAGGGGGGCAGAGAAAGGCGGTGTCGCCGGGGTCGAGGTGAGCTTCTGAGTCGAGGGTGATGGTGAGGGGTTGCTGGTCGGCGATGGGAGCCTTACGGGCGGGGCGTTGAGCCCCGGAAAAGAGGGTGGTGCCGAGGCGGCGGTCGGGCCGCGCCTCGGGGGAGCCGCTGGGGCTCCGGTGAGTAGTGTCAGGGGGGCTGGTAGGGGTGCACTGGGCGGTTAGTATGGGAGCCTTGGGCCGGTTGGGAGCCCTCGGGCCGGGCGTGGTGGGCGGGGCGGCTTGGTCGAGATAGGTGGGCCGGTTGGGGCCTCCGGGCCGGGCGAGGGGTGCCGGCTCACTGAAAATCCGGTGAGGCGGAAGCTGTGGGCCGGTCACGTGCGCGCTTTGTGAGGCAGTCAGCCTCGCTGTGCATAGTGAGCACTTTGCGCACATTCGCGCAGTAGGCGCATGTGTGGCGGTGTTTTGCGGCACCCTGGCCGTGGACCTCCCCCGGGGTGGCCTGGGTGCAGGAGGAGGGGTCCCGGTTCCAGGGGTAACAGGGGGCTCCGTGGGTATCCTTGTTGTAGGTCACCCGGGTGTCGGTCTGGGGGCGGGGCTGGGGCCGGGCTCTTGGGTGGTCGAGTGGGCGGGCCGTTGTGGTGGTCGATTGCTCGGGGGGCATGACGATGCACTCAACCCTAAGGAGGTTCAGAGCCACTGGGTCGTGCCACCCGTGGGGGAGCCGTCCGTCCGCGATCCAGGTAAACACCGTCTCGGAATAATTGCGGACGGTCGCCCACGGGTAGACGAGGTGATCCTGGAGGACGGTGAGGATGTGGTGATGTAGCCCCGGCGCAGAGTGGGCGGGGAAGTCGGGGTGGTTGATGAGGGAGAGAAGGGCGAGGTTATGCTCATCCTTCGTCGCTTCCCCCCTCTTCACCGACTTCCTCTCCGCCCCTCTCTGCACGAGGTCGGAGGGGAACACATAATCAGCAGGTATACCTTGTCGCCTCACCGAGTGGCGCGCCTCGGCGGAGGCCAAGATCTCCCGGACGGCGTCGGCCGCGGAGACCGGGGTGTGCCGTGCCGGCTCCTCCTGGTAGGCCGGCGACGTCGGTGCTGCTGGTAGGCCGCCGAGGTGGTGGTAGCGCTCGTACTGGGGGTGGGCGGCTCCTGGCAGGGCTGCAGGCGGCGGTGGCGGCGGCCTGGGTCTGCCCGGGGTGCGCGCCCGAGGTGCGGGGGCCGGGGCGGCCCGAGGTCTGGGCGGCCCGAGGTCTGGGCGCGGGCGCCTCGGGGACGGTCCGCGCCCCCCCGGTCTCCAGGTCGTCGATCCTTGCGTGGAGGTCCGCAGTCGACTGGCGTTGTTCCAGTCGGAGGCGCTGCAGCTCCTCCAATATCGCGTCGGTGCCCGAGGTGCGGCATGAGGGGCCCGGTGATGAAGGAGACGCCGGGGCTGAAACGGGTGACTCGTCCCGCCTCGGGGTTTCAGCCGGCCTCGGGGTGCCGAGGGCGGCCGCCCGTGAGCCCTTCCGTCCTTTGCCTTTTCCTTGCGGCATAGTGTAGCGGTCCGAGCTGGAGGAGGTAGGCCAAAGTAGAAAAAGGGTGAGGTATGGAAGGCGGCAGGAGGGCGAGTGCCTGAGGGAGGCCGGAGGCGGCCTTATAAGGGGAAAGGAGGGGGGACGGCGATGGCAGGTGAGGTGTGAATGCTGCCGGCCCGGGGGAGGGGGGGGGAGAGGGGGGTGAGCAGCGGGCGTCGGGCGAGGCGCGAATGCTGCGCGGCAGGGGGCCGGGGGAGGGGGGGGCGCACGGCGGTGTCAGGCGAGGTGTCAGGCTGCGCGACAGCCCGGGGGAGGGTCTCCTCCTTCCCTCGCATCAAACGTAATGCTTCGCATTACGACCAATTCCAAGTGCCATGCTAGGAAGCAAGAAGTATCAATTTTATAAGTGATTGCTTTGAATCGACCAGGATTCAAACTCCAGATCTACCGTACGGAAGCCTGTGCTATACCGATTATGCCACCGTTCCGCTTGGTGGAGTTGATATGGTGGCACTGCTGTCTCACGTCCTTGGTTACCACTGACTTCAGCACTCGGTACCCCCCCTCCCCCGCGCACAACACAAACAATAATTCTGGGGCCCCTAAACTCGAGGAACCGGACACAGTGACCGAGTCGGTAGAGCGTTGGCTTCCCGTGCGGAAGGTCGGGAGTTTGAATCCAGGGCGAGTCATTAAAAAAAAGACTTGGTCATCGTCCTGATCACACAAATCCGGGTCGGGCAAGCATTTTTTATTTCTTTCTGTACTATTTATATTATTACACAGTTAGAAAGGCACAGACAATAAGTTTGGATGAGCGAAGTCTGGCTGGACCCAATTGGCCCATCCTTTATTAAATTAACAAATCTGAGCGAGTGAGGCAGATAGTGGGCATGAGCATGCTCATGTTACATCTCCCACCATTAAAGTAGCATAGGTTATAGCAATAGACCACTTACCCAAGTGCTCAGGGCCTGGATAACAAGCAGTAGCAAGTAGAGAAACAATAATGTTACTGAGTAGAATATGTAATAAACACTTTACAAGTAATTTAATAAGGTAACTTACTGCCAGACCTGAATTTAGCTAGGTAGTGGTATTAGAATTAGCATTCGACTATGACCATCAGTTAGCATTAAACTATGACAATCAGTAACAGATGGAGAATCAGTGTTTGGCTGCATCCTAAATGATATTTGCCAAACAAGTTATACCTCAGATATCATACAGTTCTAAAAGTTTCAATTTTGGAAGTCAAATATTTGAATTAACAGTAGCAACCCTCTTTTTCCACATTGTTTTCTTTCATCCCACATACAATACAGATTGATTCATATCCTGCTGAGTGATATCTAAATTGTATGCTAGCCAGATGTACTTTTAACAGTTTAAAAAAAGAATAGATTTTTTTTTAAATAAGGGGCGGGCAATTTTTCAGGCACGGGCGGGGACAATCACTATTTTTGTTTTGTTTGCCTAAGTGGTAGATAAGTGCACGGCTCTATGTCTCACCTTGCATGACAAGGGCATATATAGAATCCAGGTTATAAATATTTGCTTGATTATTTACTTATTATGCTTATAATGATCATAAAAATCGCCAACTGTATGTTCCCTTTCTTGCATGCAGATACGATACAGTTTCGAGCCTAATCCAACTGCTGGTAAGTTAAAAGGTTGTTTCTTTGTTTGTTGTTTTATCTCCTATCAACATCTAAAGTCATTCCAGGACGGGGAGTTACAAGCTCTTTTCAATAAATACTACAATACTAATGCATACCAGGAATAGTGATGCTAAGCAGAGTTACTATTTATTGATCAAAGTAAATTTACAAACTAATTAATGCACATTCCCTCTCTTTATGTGAAGAATATCGCTACAACATCACATCTGATAGTGAAATTCTGTCAACTCCTAACTACCCATTGAACTATGCTGATAATACTGATTGTGTATGGGAGATCACAGCACCGTTGGGACCGGTATGGACATCTATCGGCCTATTCTGGAATTACTGTTATAAGTGGACAACACAAAGCTGATCTCACTTTAAAAGCTGATATTTATTTTCCCTGACAAATTTAAGTTACAGTATGATAGAACGTCTTTGTTGTACAATGTGAGGTATAAGATGTGGGGCCCTAAGTCTTAATATGTGTCGAAGTGAGAATGTCTGCGGAGCACGGCCTTATATAGGCCGACAGCGGATGTAACGCACTGGCAATTTTAGTTTGATGCTTTCATCGAACTATGCAGTTTTAGTACTGTGCAAGTTCTGCATCGTTGCACAGACAGGGCAGATTGCTTACCTTATTAACTATTATAGAACAAGTTGTTTTGAAAGTTGAGAACACTCCCACACACACCAGTCAGGCCAGCAGAGTGCCAGTACAGCTAATGCTAGGCATCTGACTTATTTATAATTCATCAGACAATGACACTTCTTTGTAGTCATTTTGCTACATTATCTCATCTTGTAGGTTGCAGTGGTTCCATCCTGTCGCTAAGCAGTCCTGGAGAGATCAGATCACCAAACTTCCCGAGGGACTACCCAAATAATGCTGAGTGCAACTGGAGGTTATTCGCACCTAGAGGCCAGGTCAGTGCAGTAACATTCTGTTGAAAGATTGTTGTCACTCCATGGTCAGATATGGAACAGTACAGTACAAGTTCTATATCTGTGAAACCATGGTCAGATATGCGCACTACTTACTGCATATTTATATATTAGAGAACATTAAAGTATATGATTTGCGAGAGAAATCTAGTGAATTCGCATTTTATTTCATATACATATATATAGCTAGTATATGGATATACGAGTATAAATCTTCAGTATGAGGTTTATTATTAATATATACGTTATAATATTGTTTATTGTCCAATAAGGGACAGATCTTTTTGATCCAAAAAGTCAACGAGTCAAGACCTGCCTAAGTCTCATAACAGCACAGCGCCGGTGCAACGCCAGACATTAGTGGCATAGTATGGTACGGTAATAGTACTAATTGTTGTGCGTTTGTGAGTCAATGCCGAAAACCAAGCCTAGGCTGTCAGGTGAGGGTACAAGTAAACTAGAGTGACAAGATTGGCGTACAAAAAAATGGCCATGGCTCCGCCCCCTACGATGCAAAAAGATATGGCAGTACATGAGGAAGCGGACGATGAGAGCCTCACAACAGAGTTCAGGACCCTCTCTCTGTATGAACAGGAGAGGGCAATAGCGGCAGACATTGAGTGACTGCAGCAGGAAGACCGCAGAGCACAGCTCTATGCGGAAAGGCAAAAGTTGCTGGGTCGACGAGTGAAGGATACAGCAAAAGGGACAGCAGAAGGCAAGACTACGGTCAAGGCGACACATATGACCTACCATCAAGGTCATTGGAGGAACAAGGACACCACTGCAGGAAGCTGACGGAAATGCAGGGGCATTCATCATATGGCACTGGCCGTTCCCGTTCAAAATGCCGGCAGCGGCAGCAAAAGTACATCTTCAGTCAGACAACAAAGACGTAAGTGGGCGTTAAAATGCTACATTGGTGGGTCAAAATCCTTAGTCCTAATGTGTGCATTGTATTTGATTCACGGCGGGAAAGGGACCCCCCCCCTCTCGCGACGGTTATCCTGTTACATAACCTCCCGCGCTCCCCTGCCTTATAACCCTGCCCTCCTGCTTCCTCCAGTCACTCTCTCTCCGAGCCCCGCCACACACTCTCCTGCCTCCACGCCTTTTCTATTTTGTTTGGCCCATCTTCACTATTGCTGGCCGACCTACACTATCCTGCACGAGGCCTATCTTCACCACCATTGGCCGATCTGCACTATCGTTGGCCATTCCATCTACACTATCCTTGGCCGATCTACACTGTCGAGTCCGCAGCCCCATCCCTCCAGCGGTGGGCCGTAGCCGGCCTCCCCCACCACCCCCCAGGGGGGGGGCCCCTTCACATGGCCACCGCACACCGGATGGAATAACCATCACAGCATATGGTGGCATCATCAGTGACGTCATCACATCCACCGTCTCCTCTGGTACTCCCCCCCCCCCCCCACCCCTGACGTCGCCAGCCAACCGGTACTCCCTGACGTCGCTGGCCAATCCAATCCTGCACTATCCTGCATGACTTGCCTTCACCTAGCCTCTACATGCTTCTACACACCTCTACATGCGGTTTCCGCCTCCCCTGGCCTCTCTTCGCACCACTGGCCGTTCTACACTCTCGTTGGCCCATCTGCACTGTCGTTGGCCGATCTGCACTGTCGTTGGCCGATCTACACCCGCACACCTTCTGACATAGTTCTCAGCGCCCCTGATGTTCACCGCCGCACCTGTCACCCCCGCTACCCCTGTGACCCCGTCACCCCCTTTACCGCCTCAGTCACCGCCTGAGACCCACACCGCCACCCCTGTCACCCATGTCACCTCTGTTACCGCCTCAGACACGCACCACCACCCCATGACACCCCCACCACCCCCGTCACCCACGTAACCCCCGTCACCCATGTCACCCATGTCACCCATGCCACCCCCGTCATCAGACCCACACCACCATCCCTGTCACCCCCATCACCCCTGTGATCCTGCCGACGCAGTCAAGCCTCGGGCCCGCCGCCAGGCACTAGACCTAGCCCCCCTGCCACCACTGTCATCCCCGCCACACCAGTGGCCGGCCACCACAAACTGGAAGCCGCACGCCCACAACCGGAAGTCACCCGCCTCAGCCCACCCCACATCCATGGCTACACACACATGGTGTTATGCCACAGCGGCTGCTGTCATTTCGCCACCCCTCTCATCTCCGCCGCCCCAGCGGCCGCCTAACACCAACCGGAAGCCGCACACCTGCCCGCCGGAACTCGCCTCTCCACCAGTAACCACCATCCTCCCCCGCCTCCTCACCTTTTCCGGGCCTTCGCGGCTCCCTGGGCTGCGGGCCTATATCATTTTTGGCCGCCCGCACCCTACACTATCCTTCCCCCTCCCATGCTTCTTCGCTCTGTCCCACCTGCACACTCATTGGCCGATCTGCACTGTTCTTGGCCCGCCTACACTGGAACTCGCCTAATTTTTGGCCGCCCGCACCCTACACTATCCTTCCCCCTCCCATGCTTCTTCGCTCTGTCCCACCTGCACACTCATTGGCCGATCTGCACTGTTCTTGGCCCGCCTACACTGGAACTCGCCTACACCGGAACTCGCCTACACTGGAACTCGCCTCTCCACCAGTAACCACCATCCTCCCCCGCCTCCTCACCTTTTCCGGGCCTTCGCGGCTCCCTGGGCTGCGGGCCTATATAATTTTTGGCCGCCCGCACCCTACACTATCCTTCCCCCTCCCATGCTTCTTCGCTCTGTCCCACCTGCACACTCATTGGCCGATCTGCACTGTTCTTGGCCCGCCTACACTGCCCCCCCCCCCACCCCAGTGACAGTGACAGTCTACACCGGTTCACCTGCTGAAGCCATCTGGTCATTGGACCTACATGACTGACATGTCATTATCCTGCTGGTCTCCTCCTGGTCGTTGGACCTGCCACTCGCAGTGACCTGTGACACCAGCTCACTTGCTGATGTCGTCCTGGTCACTGGCCCTGGCAGTACCTCTGACACTGACACCGACATAGCTCCTGACATAGCTCCTGTCTCTGGGCCTCCCACTGACAGTCACAGCGACACCTGCTCACCTGCACACTTTATTCTGACCCAACAGTGACCCTGACCCCGGCACACCTCCTGACATGGTGCTGCTCACCCCCCCCCCCCCACCCCCAGTGACATTGACAGTGTTACACCGGTTTACCTACTGATGTCACCTGGTCACTCCTACATGACTGACACTTTCAGAGGGGTGCTTTGATGACAGCGGCTGCGGCGGTTCTGATCGAATCTGGAATGATCTGGTGGTCGCGTGACGCAGTAACTGCCCGTGGCGCCATCTGGAGGAACCCCAGGAACCACCTTATGCTTGTAGTTTATCAGGGTTTCTGCCAGATGGCGCCACTGCACCGGTGTAAGTCAATTCGTGGTGTTCCTGTCTCCGCCGTAAATTACCAATGTTACGCGTAACATCCACAATTCTCCTGAAAATAGATGGGCTCGAGGAGAGCCACATGCACATTCTGTTATCGACAAAATATTTTATTCCACTGCCGAAGTGTCACTGCAGCCCCTGCCGCCCTCTATCAATGGGATGTATAGACACGTCTTGGTAGACATTTTTTATGTCCCCACAGGAATGTAATCCAATGGAAGTATATTATCTACAAGGTCGTCGATGCCCCTGTAGGAAAATGTGTAGCAAATCTTGTCGACATATGCATTCACCAAACCAACCAGTGGCTTGGAACAGTCTATCACACATCTTAAACCAGTACCTGAAGATTTCAGTACACAGAAAATATTATGGGTACACTGTGGAACTTCCGCGGATTCTGAAATACAACCATTATCACGTTTGGAAGATAGCTGATCTGAAATAAAGTTATAGTGCTCCAAAGAGCGAACAGGCTTATTAGCGCTGTGATAATTGGCTCCACAGTCATAATTGATCGTATTAATCCCAAATATAAAGCCTTTCAACAAATACTTCCAATCCGTATGATGGCGGCCAAATAGGACAAGTTCTGAAAAAACATGGCATGGCTGCAACTGAACAGCATTATCGGCAATGGTATGTTTACAATGACAACCACCCTTAAAGCAAAGCAAAGTAACGGTGAATTCAATGCAACAACAGTTATTCAAGTGGTCAACTGCATGCAATTTAAAACAGTATGAGTCAATAGTTACCATTAACCAATTACATAACAATTCAGTCCAATTTGTTAAACATTCTTGCCAATAAATGTCTGGGACAGTATCGAATGATATGTCAACCGAGTCTGTAGAAGTGTGTGTTCCCTGACCCTCAGGCGTAGGCTAAGCGCCGCTCTGGTGCTACGGTGGAGTGCAATCAGCGACCACCACGTCTAAAGTTAATTGGCCATGACTGGGAGTGGGGCCCGGTATAACACTAGCACTGGTGCGTTCGTAATTTGTAATTCTGTTGCAATAAATCGGTCCGACTTCGCACTCCCTCCCAAGTATGCCAAATGCCATACGAATCTTCTATATATAGTCTCTAATGTCTGAATCTTTTGTATGCAGCATCCAAAAGCAGTTAGCTTCTATTAGCTTGTACCCAGATAATTTACTCACAGCCTTTTTATCTTCTGTATATCGCTTAATGGGCCACTTACTTCGGAGTCTCCTTTCTCTGCTATGTATGCACTCTGATGAGGAGAAGGACCAGCTGCGCCTCCTATGGCGCCAGTGGCATCTCGATGGGCTCCTCCACTGGCTGTCACCAGACTTGTCCTTGTCCCGCACTGGTGTCGTCAGGCATGGTCGGGCGCTCACCAAAAGCATAGCATGATGCTTCCGAGGCGGTGTGCAGTCCCTCTCGACATGCTCCTCCGTCGATCGCTGGAGCAACTTCTCCTCCGGGCTCTTGATACACCCCCCTGCCTGCTCTGTGACCTGATGCGTCCACGTCTGTCATCTCCTGATGCACTCCTGTCTGGCCTATGCAAGGAGAAACGAGACAGCTCATGCTCTATTTCGTCTGTTTTCTCCACAATGGCCGCCTGGCACTTCTTCTTCTCGAGAGGACAAAGTCTCTCCAGAAGAGACATTTTTCTCACTTAAGTGGACAAACAACCGACAACAAATAACGATAATAGTTTTTTATATATGTCTCTGTCATGAGCAGAGCAGTTCTTTATATATGTCTCTGCCCACATGTACATAATTTAAACTATATATATATATATATATATATATATAGAGAGAGAGAGAGAGAATTGTATTTGACTTCATCAAATTTTGGACACAACACCAGAATACAGATAAAGCTGTTAATTATTGTCTTCATTATTCCAGAAACATAAGCTATGCTATGTTTGTGCGACATATTCAATGGTTCATATTCATTATTGGAAGGCAACTTTACTATTTATGCTGGATTTGGTAAATGTCATCAATAATAGTTATAACTCATATAGAACAACACATCTGTATGTTACTGGTGTAAATTGAGACATGGCATACAAACACCACTACCGTCCCTTACCCCCGCTCCAAAATAAAATATAAATAAAATACAAACACCACCACTGGCCTTTTACAACCAACTTACATAGTCATAGGCAGCTTCTACTTTGTCTTATTTTTGTCTTGCAGAAAGTTTTAGTCGCATTCACCTGGTTCCATCTTGAACACTCAGATTCATGTAGTGCTGATAGCCTCAAGATTTACAATGGTCGTTCAGCATTAGGACACCCGGTAAGGAACTTGTGTGGTAACATCATTCCCAGCAGTACACTCTCAACTGGACGATACATGCGCCTGAATTTTACATCTAACAGCATTAAAAGATCTGGTGGATTCAAGGTAAGAGCCTTATATACAGATATTTCTTTGTTATTGAAAATGTATACTGCCTATCATGATTAGGTCTGAATCGTCTTTTCTTCACCATTAGACATTTGATCAGTTGAAAGCCTTAGTATACACTGTTACCAAACCAAAGGATTTTTAACCTCCAACACCACATAGACATTGTATAAGAGCGACTGGCCTTTGATGATGCTGTAAGTTATACATAGCAGTGGAAATCCAAATTGACAGAGGTGATGGCCTTTGAAATTGAACCATCAAGCTTTATATTAGGAGTCTGATCTAGAAAAAAAGTCAGATACTCTAACCACTCCGCTACAGAGGACACCACTTGAAGAAGTTTAGAAAAGAAAGCGCTGAAATAAATTAATCAAGCATAGGCCAACATGCCATTTAATTTGGTTTTAATTTGTTCCCATATTATTCCCATTATGGCAAATTGCTCTCACAGTATTTGGGTTAGTTATGCACATGCGCCCAAAACTCACAGGATATCTGCACGATTTCCATTTACTGCAGCAAGAAGAATATCCATCTCCTTAATAATCTGATAATACAAACCTTAATTTAGAAAGCGAGACATCATAATTTGGTATGTATATAATATATCAATCCTCCAGTGTGACTGACACTGGTCTACATCTGGTGGAGGTGAGGAGGCCACAGGTCGCACTGTAATGTATGTATGTCGACCGGTACACGCAGGTCACCAGCTGCAACTAGTATGTAACTAAGGCAACGAGGAAGGTTAATAAAATCAGTCGTTAACTAGAACTCAAGGTGTCTACTCGTATCTTACATGGTGTCAGATGTGGTTTACCTGACAAGGAATAATGGCACTTTCAGGATTAAGACCCCCATTGCCATTGAACTTGGAGGGTAATATCAATCTGAACTGGACCCAGTGGATCAATTCTTATAGGATTTACGCAGTAGCAGCAGGAGTAGCTGCCAAATCTGAGAAAGTTCAGTGTTGCGTGTTCCTTCACATTGCAGGAACTGAAGCTCAGAAGATTCATAGGACATTCGATATTGAATTGGAGGACAAAGACAAAATTGCAGTATTGATAGAAAAGTTTTGAGTTTATTGCGAGGGAAAGACAAACATAACAATAGTAAGATACCAATTTAAATCACTAAACCAAACAAGCGAGATGATGGACACTTATGAATCGTCACGACGAACAAGATGACTGGAACAATGGATACAAGGAAAGCAGCACACACGATTTGTTCATCGGTGCGGTGAATAGCGACAACAGTAAGAAGGAAGGAGTTTGGTATGCGAGTGTGAGGATCAAAGACGTCGTGGTCGAGTTTAAACTCGACACAGGATCTGAAGCTAATATTATCCCGAGGGGATTGTATGACAAGATAGGTGGGATGGCCATATCTCGACCTCGTTGCCATCTAGTCACATACACCGGACAACGGATACAGCCAATTGGTGAGACGATGATCAACGTTCCTGGACAAAGGTTCAAGTTTCAAGTGACAGAAGAATGCAGCCCCTACTGGGGAAGAGTGCTTGTGTTGCGCTCAACCTTATTATGAGGGTAGACTGTATCTCCGATGACTCAGATCCTGGGAAAAGTGCTACAAATTTGGTAAATATGTATTATGATGTATTCACAGGGATAGGTAAAATAAAAGTAGATGCGCATATTCATGTTGATAAAAAAGTATCCCCAGTCATTGATGCCCCTAGACGGATACCGCATGCTATTATATCAGATGTACGTAAGGAATTAGATAGAATGTTAGCGTTGGGAGTGATAGTAAAGCAGACAGAACCCACTCAGTGGGTTAGTTCAATAACTATTGTCAGGAAACCGGGGAAAATTACAGTATGTCTAGATCCAAGTAAGTTAAATAAAGCTATCTTGCGAGGCCCGTATCCAACCCGTACTATAAAAGAGGTAGTTGCCAAGACGAATGGGGCACAATACTTTTCAGTTCTTGATGCTAATAGTGGGTATTGGCAGATTCATTTAGATAAAGAGAGTTCCATCCTATGCACATTCAATACACCGTGGGGTCGGTATCAATTTACACATTTACCTTTTGGAATTAAAACAGCTGGTGATATTTTCATTGAAGAGATGAATGGCATACGGGGAGATTTAGATGGGGTGAACGTAATTACTGATGACATTCTAGTCTATGGAAACACGATTCAAGAACATAATACTAGACTTCGGGCAGTTGTGGACAGGGCCAGAAAATTCAACCTGACGCTGAATCCCAAGAAATCTAAAATATGCCAATCTCAGGTTAGCTATGTCGGTCACTTACTGACATCTCAGGGCCTGTTGCCCAGTAAGGAGCGTGTGCAGGCAATTATTGACATGCCGACACCTGGTGATAAAAAGGCTTTGCAAAGGTTTTTGGGAATGGTGGGCTACATCAGTAAGTTCATACCTAACATGGCGGAGCTAGCTAAACCATTACATACTGTGCTTAGCAAAGATGTAGTGTGGCACTGGCAACAGGAATAAATGGATTCTTTTGCCAAACTTAAGGAATTGCTTACCAAGGACCCTGTATTAAAATATTTTGATGTCAAACAAGATATTGTATTGCAAGTTGATGCTTCTAAGTCTGGACTAGGTGCAACATTATTTCAGGACAATAAACCTGTCGCCATGGCGTCGAAAGCTTTAGACAGAACACAATCAAATTATGCTGTAATCGAAAAAGAATTGTTAGCAATATGTTTCGGGTGCACTAAATTCCATGATTATATATTCGGCAAAGAAGTGACAGTACAAACACACCACAAACCACTAGTAGCTGTTATGAATAAGTCTATACATACGTTATCATCTAGAATGCAATGTATGAGGATGAGACTCCAGAATTACAACATACGAGTAACACACATTAAAGGCACGCTGATGTATTTTGCAGACGCACTGTCCAGAGCTCACACCACCTTGACTACACCTGACAACTTGTTCGATGATGAGTTCACAGTGGCAGAGATTGAATTGGGGAGTGATGGTGTGACGAGGGTATGGCAGGAGGTCCAGAAAGACAATACATTGCAACGAGTCATATACTTGACAAATCATGGTTGGCCCAGTCGTAATAATAATCTCAGCCCCGAGGTAAAGGCATTTTTTACCTACAGAAATGACATTACAGTCCATGATGACCTGGTGTTGAAAGACAATCAAATTATTTTTCCACGTACATTACAGACAGAAATGTTGCACAAAATACATGAATCAGACTTAGGTATCGTCACATGTAAACAATTGGCATGTGACACAGTTTTTTGGCCAGGTATGAGTAGTCAAATAGAGGACCTAGTGTCCCATTGTCAAATTTGTCAGGAATACAGAAACACACAGCATTCTGAGCCGCTGAAGAATCATCAAATAACATGTATCCCTTATCACAAGGTCGGGGTAGACTTATTTTTCGTTGACCATACCACTTTTATATTAATAATTGATTATTATTCTAAATTCCTAGAGATAGTTGAACTGACCACCACAACTAGTAAAGCTATAATACACGCATTAAAGCAGACATTTTGCAGATACGGTATTCCCAATGTAGTGGTATCTGACAATGGACCACAATTTAGCAGCGCAGAGTACTTGCAATTTGCACAGGAATATGACTTTCAACCCATTTTGTCGAATCCGTTATTTACTCAAAGTAATGGACAAGTTGAGAGGTATGTTCAGATGGTGAAATTACTGATAAAAAAGGCCATGTTAGATAGCAATGACTTGAACATTGCATTATTAAATTATAGAAACACGATGCTACAAGGCATTGGTGCGTCTCCAGCTCAGCTGCTAATGTCATGTAGGTTAAGGACTAAATTACCTATAATGAACACACAGCTACATCCAAAATGTCAATTATCAAAGAAAGCAGAGTTAGAAAGGTTACAGCGAAACCAGAAGGGGTATTTTGATAAAAATGCGGGACATGAGCACAAACATTTGCAACAAGGCGAACACATACAATATTTACACCACAACGGAAAGTGGGTTACAGGACGAATTGTCAATGCACAAATGCCTGGTCTGAGGGATTATCATATGAATTCGCAGAACAATGTAGTATGCAGAAACTGCAAACATATCTTCAAAACATACAATGACAAAAAGCTGACACATCAGCACAGACTTGAACGTTTGAGAAATGGCAAGCAAGTCATACGTGAACAACCACAAAACTTTCCATGCACAACACGTTATGGTCGGATTGTTCGCCCAGTATCTAGGTTTGAAATAAGCTGATGTGCATTTATCGACATGTATAGATTAGATTTTACTGTACTGGTAAGTGTTGGTTAATGGTGTTGTTCGATGCCTAAATTGTATTCATGACAACAGTACTAAATATAATAATTCTATTAACATAGTTGTATGGTACACATCATAGCAATGTATAAGTCTTCATATGCACCGTTATTCTGTAATGAATTATAATAAAACTAACAAGTTTGTGCCGACATGTGGTACGATGGACTCATTAATATTTATTGAAATGATTAGTTTCTTATAGGCTCATACTACAAGAGAAGAAAGATAAGTGCTTTAGAGTGACCAGTGTTAGGAGTATATTAAGATGTTGTTGACCGTTATACATTTGACATATAGAATGCGCATAGTATTTGAGATTTATAATATTTAATATATATGTATAGTATTTAATATATATATGTAATATTCAATATATATGTAACCCTATTGGAAGGGAGATATAATGTATGTACGTTGACCGGTACATGCAGGTCACCAGCTGCAACTAGTATGTAACTAAGGCAACGAGGGCGGTTAATAAAATCAGTCGGTAACTAGAACTCAAGGTGTCTACTCATATCTTACAGCACCACCAGTACAGTATTGGGTCTTACTGAGTATAGCAATAATAATAATAATTCCCTTATGTATCTTTACACTTGCATAATGCATTATAGATCACATATATCTTTTTGTGTATTTGACAGAAAAGAGCATATGAGTGGTGGTTCAAACCACATCTGGGCAAATGTCAATTGTTCTCAGAACTTTACCAGGCTGCTTAGGGCTATCATGAGTCATTTAGTTTGGGGTTGGTGGGTGGACAAAAACACTGCATGAGCAGACGTTATCACACAGCTCGGGTGCTGAGCTGAACTGAGCTGTCCGTTGGAGGCCCATGGGTGTGGCCCATCGTGCCATTTGGTCGTTTGTTTGTTTGAGTTTTATGTCCTGGCAACATCTAAGGTCATGTCATGACGGGTACCAACTTGTGTCTGTGCGCACTCATGGCAACTTTTATAATGCTGTCCCGCTGGGAGACCTGGCCACCAGCACCATGGCCTGATATCCCACACACTCACATTATCCTGAGACTGTGCTGACTAGTCCTTGTCCTATCGTATTAATGCCAAGTGCCATGCTAGGAAGCGACAAGTATCAATTTTATAAGTGATTGCTTTGAATCGACCAGTATTCAAACTCCAGATCTTCCGTACGGGAAGCATGTGCTCTACCAATTAGGCCACCGCATCCATGCCGTTCGGTGGAGTTGCTATGGTGGCACTGCTGTCTCGCGCCCTTGGTTACCACTGACTTCATCACTCAGTCCCCCCCGACCCCCCATGCACAACACAAACAATTTAATTCCGGGGTCCCCAAACTCGAGGAACCGGACATGGTGACCGAATCGGTAGAGCGTTGGCTTCCCGTACGGAAGGTCGGGAGTTTGAATCCAGGGCGAGTCAAACTAATGAATTACATAATTGATGTGTGTCGCTACCTAGCCTGGTACAGAACTAGGACAGAACAAGTACTGGTTTGCTCAGTATCAGGATAATGCGACTGAGTGGGAAATCGGGACATGGTGCCGATGACCTGATTGCCCAGTGGGGCAGCACTATGAAGTTGCCATGAGAGTGCACTGGTACACACTGTCACAAGTCTGTACCCATCCTGATATGACCTTAGATGTTGCCAGGATGTAAAACTTCAACAACCAACCAATCAGAACAAGTCTCACTCCTTTCTTTCCTACAGATTTCATTCACCTTCGGCATTAACGGCGGCGGCGGAAACTTGGGTAAGTGTCTGCAGAATGGGAGGGTTTTTGTTGTTCAAGTGTTTTTATTGCTCTGAATAAGATGTTGTCAGTGCTAATTCACTACACTCGGCTAACAGAAGAAGGAGCAGAAAAGTGTTTTTTAAAGAATTTATTAACAAAAGTAATCGTAACCATGGAGGCTGAGCAGAATCATAGCTAATGGGTGGTAGAGATCCGAATGTTCATCAATTGCTGACCAGGAGTAGGGACGAGGCGAGACCTCAGACTTTGGAGATGAGCACCAGGAGACAGGCAAAGGAAGACGAATCAGCGCTCACCCCTTAGTTAGACGGTGGGTGGGCGGGAAAGCGAAGTGTACTGCAGGGCGTGCTGTGAGAAATTGAGGAGTAGGGGAACAGGCAGGCACAAGGAAGCCAGAAATAGACATAGCATCGTGAGCAAATTACCCATGTTAGCGTCGGCTAACATGACCCATGCACTTGTCTTCCAGTGAAAGCAAAGATGCAAAGTTGAAAATTAAGAGGCCATAATTTATATATCCACTTTCTCCTTAAATACTTGAAATAAACCAGGTCTACACTGACCTTAAATCTGATGTCAATCTCATTATTCAGGGATCAGGAATTCTGCTTCAGATTCCTTGAATGGGCATTCATTCGTTCCAGTAGTCACAAAAAGTCGCGAAAACTTTGTCAGTGCACTTTATCATCATGTAGCTATGGTCTGGTAGTCCGTTATATATCTTTAGTACCATAATACATAGTCACCTTAGGATATCTTTTGTATGTGGGTCATTCTTTAAAACTGGGCACCCTATATTTGGTTTCCACATTACGATGGACATAATTAATTCTTTCTTTTATTGATAGCAAATCCAATAAATAATGTTGCCTCTGTGTGTTAGGTGTGCTAGAAATATTACATTTATTTAATCTATCCCATGAAACCTATAACAAGTATGATTGTATGATGTTGGGCTAAAGTGAAAATGTGAAAATTTACACATCAACACAATTCATTTACCCAAATTTCTTTTTAACTTTTGTCAACTATTTTCTTGTAAGACATAATCTTGTTTGCTCAAATGTTATCAATAAAGTCTTGTCTGACTTTATTGTGTATGCTTAAATGATGTTATGTGCATCTCTTTGATTTCTATATTATACAAGTGATATTAACATATTTTTTAAAGTGTAGGAGATCAAAATCAAAGAGTGAAATAGCTCCTTTTTCAACTCTGACATATGCAAAACTTGTAAAGCTTCATATGAGTATGGATTCTGTTATTATTTGGAATGTTTTCTGCTATTATTTAGTATGTTTTCTGCTCTTATTTGGAAGGTGTTTACTGTTGGTTTCCATGTCAAACCTTAGGGCCTAGTATCAGAGAATGACCCATTTATCTCTAAGAACTAATATCAGGTGTAGTGGCCGAATCGGTAGAGCGCGGGCCTCGCATATTGGAAATCGGGAGTTTGATTCTTGGTCGAGTCAAATCAATAACTTATCAAATTGATACTTGTTGCTTACTAGCCTGATGCTCGGCATTAATAGGATATGGCAAGGACTGGCTAGCTCCAGTGTCAGGATAATGTGACTGAGTGGGACATCAATCAGGTTAAGGTGCCGGCGTCTTGATTTCCCAGTTTGACAACACTATAAAGTCATCATGAGTGCACACTGTCACAAGTTGGTACCTGTCCTGCTATGACTTGAGATGTTGTCAGGACGGAAAGCTCCACAATCAACCAACAACAAACTAATTGCAGCTTGTGCCGGGAATGTGCAGACACGGACAAATTCTAGACGGTGGATCACATCGCCAAACTTTCCTCACCACTACCCCAATTTTGCTCTCTGTCATTGGAGGATAAAGGCTCCTGCTAACAATGTGAGTTCATCCCTGTTATTTATTTATATAAGGGACCATTCAAATAGTACATAGCGCTCAGGGGATATGTGGCATGCATGTGTCATTACAGAGCATTACAAGAATTTAAAATGTTTGTTGTTAAAGTTTATTCAGCAAATGTATACAGATTGGCTAGAGGGAACTCACTAGTACTAGTCACAGAAGCTAAAAGAAAATACATAATACACCAAGATACCACATGGAAAAATGATACTGTAGTAGTCTGAACATGAGCTCTACTACCACGTGGTAGCAGCAGAGACTATGCCGTACACCAGCGCAGTACCATTACACTGCGCTAGGTGGCGGCACGGGTAGCCACCGGTCAGACCCCAACTGGGCTGACCTCTACTGCGTGTGGCTGACCCACCCCCCCACACACACCTATAGAGTCGATGTGGGATCTGGCGAGTCAGGGGGCGGGTCAGATAACTACTGACACCGCGGAGAGCAGATGGTTCAATAAACCAAGGGTGAAGCATACACTGAATTGAATCTTGGTGTTCTTCCGTGTGTGACTGCGGGAGTGTGAGTCGGAGGGTCATGGGCCATTACAATACCAACCAATTCTGGAACAACGTAAGAAATCTCATCCCACACACAAAACGCAAACACAAAATCACACTCTTAGATGAAGGAGGCAACCTAGCAAAACCAGAAACTATTGCCAGCAAATTATACACATACTTCTCACTAATAGGTGAAAAGCTATCTGAGAAATTCCATACACCATGGGAATACAAAAGCAGAGAGATAATAAACAGCATTTACACTTGTACAACAAATGAAGATGAAGTCTTAACACTGATAAATAACATGGACACAAATAAAACTCGTGGACAAGACAACATCTCTGACATAACAATGAAAGATGCCCTATAGGCAATCCCCACAGCAATGACAGCAATGTTCAATCGGTCATTTGAATTAGGTAAATTTGTTGAACAATGGAAAGTACTCACCATCACCACTTCTCAAGACAGGAGATAGGCAGCACATGGGCAACTATAGGCTTATTTCGATACTAGAAACCCCAGGTAAACTAATGGAGAAAATATACCATAGGCATATAAATGAACACTTGCATACTAAATGAAAGGCAAACGGGAGCTTATCTTCACAACTACTAATCAAATGTGAAGTGCCACAAGGGTCAGTACTGGGTCCATTATTTCATCATATACATAAAAGACCTAGACGACTGGCTAAAAACAGACATGATTCAATGATACGCTGAAGATACGGTAATATACTCAATAGGTAATAACAGAAAAGATGTAATAAACAGTTTGAACCATAAACTAGAACAGCTAACTGACTCGTGCAATGCAAATAAAATAACCATCAATGTTATAAAATCCAAAGCACTTATCTTCAAAAACAGTGGTAGGAAAAATCAAGAAAACAAAGCAGCTTCACTAGATGGTAAAATACTGGAAAGAATAACAGAATACAGGTATCTGGGCCTTAGATTAGATGAACATTTGAATTACAATCTTTGCATGAATGATATTGTAATGGCCCACGGCCCTCCGACTCTCTCACTCTCACGGAAGAACACCAAGATTCAATCAAGTGTACGCTTCACCCTTGGTTTATTGAACCATCTGCTCTTCACGGCGTCAGTAGTTGTCTGACCCGCCCCCTGACTCGCCAGATCCCACATCGACTCTCTAGGTGTGTGTGGGGGGGTGGGTCAACCACACGCAGTAGAGGTCAGCCCGGCTAGGGTCTGACCGGTGGTGACCCGTGCCGCCATCTAGCGCAGTGTAATGGTACTGCGCTGATGGCGTCGTAGTCTCCGCTGCTACCGCGTGATAGTAGAGCTCATGTTCAGACTACTACAATATCATACAGAAGATCAATGGCAAACTATGGTTATTCAGTAAGATAAGAAAATATATGAAGAAGAACATGGCTATGCAGATTTACAAATCAATGATATTGACTATGGGAATGTAATTTACATGGGTGGGAACAAACAAGCACAACTGAAATTACAAACACAACAAAATAGAGCTTTGAAACCATGCATTGGCCTAGAAAACAGACATCCTACAATAGACATGCACAAACAGGTTAATATTTGCATGCTCGAAACTAGAAGAGAAACATACCTCAGAATACTAGCTTTTGAGGATGTGGAAAAATACAAAAGAACGAGTTGAAAAGTCACATGAAACACGAATAGGAGACACCATTCTAAACAAACTATAGGCCCTACACACAAATATAATGAAAAATATAAACAAATTCGAAACACCATAGACAAGTTTACAGAAATTATAGCTGAAAGGAAATCAATCCATATGCCTAATGACCACTACTGCACAGCAGTGAAAACAAGTCCATGCACTTAACAGTTCTGATCAGAATAAACAAGCAATCACACCAACAACAACAAAGTATTGTCATGGGATGATGCAAATAGGAAATGTGTGTGTGTTTGTGTCTGTGGCTATGCATGTGTCTGTGCCTGCGTCTGTGCATATGCCTGTGTATGTGCCTGTGTTTGTGCATGCATCTGTACATGTGGCTATGCCTGTGTATGTGCATGTCCCTGTGCCTGTACATGTGTGTGTGTACCTGTGCATGGGCCTGTATCAGTGCCTTTGCCTATGAATGTGTCTGTGGCTGTACATGTGTCTCTGTTTGTGCCTGTGTATGTCAATCAATCAATCAATCAATAGGATACAGCTATAATAGGCCTTGGACCTGTTAGCCGCTCTTAATTAATTGAAATGGAGACAGTTCTTCAGATGTGGTCAATCGTAGCAACTGTCACTGGCTCCAAGATATATGTAATGCTTGACCAGTATGCATCCAGTCGGGACTTGAAGCAGTTCACCGACTCCGCTGCTATGACACTCTCTGGCAGGTCATTCCACAGGTCAACCACCCTAAAGCCGAAAAAGTTGTGTCGCAGGTCCAGTCTGGAGTACCGCTTCCTCAGCTTCAGGGAGTGCCCTCTGGTCCTGGTGTTGGAGTCTCTGATAAGGGGTCCGCCTGTCTTGTAGACACCATGGAGATATTTGAATACTTCAATCATATCCCCCCGGGCCCGTCTGTAGTACATGCTTGGGATCTTCAAATGACGCATACGTTGTTCATAGGGTATTGCATCGAATCCATGTACAAGCTTCGTTGCCCTTCTTTGGATCCTCTCAATTGACTCAGCATCCTTCCTGTAGAGTGCTGACCACACAACAATTCCATGTTCCAAAAGTGGACATGCAAGGGATGTGTACAGTCTGCGCACAACATCCTCGTCTAGGTATGTGTACGATCTTCGAATGATAGCCAGTATTCCATTAGCTCTGTTGGCGGCTTCCTGGATGTGGTCGCTGAATGTCAGTTTGTTGTCCACCTTGACACCCAAGTCCTTTTCTATCATTGTTTCGGAGAGCGGAACATTATTCACACCATCGTTCATTACATAGATGTGCTTGCTGTTTTTGCCCCCTAAGTGCATCACTTTGCATTTTTAAGCATTAAACTTCAGCTGCCAATCACTTGACCACTTCTGCATGTTGTTGAGGTCCTTCTGCAAGTCCCGTGAGTCACTACCTTTCTCCATACGGTGGAATACTTTGGTATCGTCAGCAAACATTTGGACCATAGAATGTACAACCTCTGGTAAGTCATTGATATATATCACAAATAAGACCGGTCCAAGCACGCTGCCCTGAGGTATTCCGCTTTTCACCGAGCACCATCCTGATGGTTTGCCATTTACAATGACTCGCTGTCTTCTGTTGCTCAGAAAATCCTTCATCCAGTGTAGGACATCTCCTCTTATGCCATAGCCATGCAGTTTTTTTAGCAGTCGCTGGTGTGGAACAGTGTCGAATGCTTTTTGGAAATCTAGATAAATAGCATCCAGATCTCCAAAGTCATCAATAACGCGGGACCACTCATCCATACATGCCAGTAGTTGGGTCGTACAAGATCTTCCTTGCACAAAGCCATGCTGCTGTGTTGATAGGAGGTTGTTTTCGACAAGATGAGCCATGATAGAATCTCTTATTATTGATTCCAGCAACCTACACACTACAGATGTTAGACTGATTGGCCTATAGTTTCCTGGATCACTTCTTTTACCCTTTTTGAAGATGGGAGCTACATGTCCATCCTTCCATGGGTGAGGAAGTTTTCTTTGGTTTAGTGATTTTTGGAAAATGTGTCTAAGTGGTTCAACAAGCTCATTGTGTAGCTCCTTCAATATGCGTGGGTATATTCCATCAGGACCTGCTGCCTTAGATGCATTAAGATTGTATAATTTTTTCTTCAGATCAGATGGTGCAATATTTATGTTGGTCAGGGGGGAACGAAAGAGTCGGTCCTCAAACATTGGTATATATGACAGGTCTTCTTGTGTGAAGACACTTGCGAATCTGGTGTTCAAAGTATTAGCTTTGTCGATAGCCTTTTGTGCAATGGTCCCATCATCCCGCCTCAAATCTCCAACTGGTATATGTACTTTGAGTTTACTCCTAGCATATTTATAGAAGGCTTTTGGGTTCTCTGGCATTTTTGGCTATGTTTTTCTCATGCTCTCTCTTTGCTTTCCTACATTCCCACTTTACTTGGTTACATAGTTTTGCATATCGAATTCTGTTACTTTCTGTGCCCGACTGTCTCTTCACTGCATATGCCTGTTGTTTCAAGCTGATCTTCTGCTTGACTTGGTCATTCATCCATTCTGGCCGTGGTCTGCCATTATTCATTTTGTCAGATGACATGGGTATGTGCTGTTTGCATTTTTCCATGAAGGTTTTTTCAAATGCATTCCAATTTTGCTCAACAGTGTCTGTATTTGGGGCTGCACTTAGTAGAACTTGGTCGAGATCCTGTCTCAAGCCCTCATAGTCGCCTTTATCCAATATGAATTTGTGCTTTCCACTTGGATTTGCATGGTAATAGCAACTGAAATTAAAGAAAAGGCAATCATGGTGGCTATTTCCAAGTCTCGCAACATGCTTAAGGTTTCCAATCATTTCTTCCTCATTTGTGATGATGAGATCTAGTATATTTGCAGCCTGGTTACCACGCTTATGCATTGGTTCCGTGACGTGCTGGAAAAGGAAACAGTCTCTAAGATTTTTGACAAAGAGTGTTGCTGGATGTTGTTCGCTATTTGGTGTCCGCATAGGTTGCCAACTGATTTCTGGATAATTGAAGTCTCCCATGATTAGGAGGTGGCTGTGGTTTAGGGCTGAGGCCTTTTGGATCAGCTGTCGAGTTTCCTCATGGACACTGTTGTCGCTGTTGGGTGACCTGTAGGTGTACCTGTACATGTGTAGGTGCATGTGTATGTATCTGTGCCTGTGTATGTGTATGTGCCTCTGTATGTGGATGTGCATGTGTCTCTGCCTGTGCATGTGTATCTGCATGTGCATGTGTTTGTACATGTGTCTGTGTCGTGCATGTGTATGTGCCTCTGTGTGTGCGTGTGTATTTGTCTGTGCATTTGTATGTGCCTGTGTCTGTGCATGTGTCTGTGCATGTGTATGTGCTTATGCCTGTGTCTGAGTATGTGCATGTGGCTATGTCTGTGTATGCGCATGTGTATGTGTATGTGCCTGTGGATATGTATGTGAATGTGTATGTGCCTATGTGCGTGCATGTGTATGTCGGTGCATGTATATGCGCACATGTATGTGCATGTGTATGTGCATGTGTATGTGTAGGTGTGTGTATGTGTGAGTATGTGCACATGTATGTGTGTGTATGTACCTATGTATGTGACTGTGCATGTGCATGTGTCTGTGTATCTGCATGTGTGTGTGTCTGAGTATGTATATGTGCCTGTGTCTGTGTCTTTGTATGTATGGTATGTGCCTCTGTATGTCTCTGTGTGTCTACCTGTGTCGTTATATATGCATGTGTATGCATATGTGCATGTGTGTGTGGCTGTGCATGTGGGTGTACATGTGCATGTGTTTTTGCATGTGTATGTGTCCATGCCTGTGTCCTTGCCTCTATGTGTGCCTGTGATTGTGTATGTGCCTTTTTATGTGCCTATGTATGTATGTGCATGTGTATGTGTATGCCTGTGTATGGGCTTATGTCTGTGTCTGTGCGTGTTTATCTGCCTGTTGCTGGGTTTGTGTATGTGCCTGTGTATGTGCATGTGGCTGTGTATGTGCCTGTGTATGTGCATGTATGTGCATATGTGTGTGTGTATGTGCATGTGCATGTGTTTGTATGTGTATGTGCATGTGTGTATGGTTATGTGTATGTGCCTATGTATGTGCATGTGTCTGTACCTACGTATGTCAATGTGCCTGTGCCTGTGGCTGTGCCTCTGCCTGTGTGTGTGTCTCAGTATGTGTGTGTGTCTGTGTCGGTACTGTATATGTATGTGCCTGTGGTTGTACATGTGCATATGTATGTGCATGTGCATGTGCATCTGCCTGTGTATGTGTCTATGTTGTACATGTGCCCCTGCCTGTGCATGTGCCTGTGCGTGTTCTCATGTCATAAAGTGCACGGCTGTTGAGGGAGTGCACAGACTGAACCCAGGACCCTGAAGCCGAAGCCCCCACCTTCCTCCTGGCTCATAACCTCAGATTGATAAAACCTTAATTGTCATGTTAGTCTGCCTCCGTCTTCGTGAATTACTAATCAGTTTCTACACACCCTCTCCACTGATCATTGGTTGGTACAAATAGAAAGGGCGCTTTTTAAGTTGTGCTCACCAATTTCCAGATCGTCTCACTGTTCTTCATGATTTTCAACCTTCAACGGCATAGTAACTGTAGGTATGATAGCCTAAAGATTTACAATGGTGCTACATCACTTGGAGTGCAACTGGGAAACTACTGTGGCTATGGCAAGCCACACATTACACGCTCATCTGGGAGAGACATGTTTCTCTCATTTAGGTCTGATCACAGCGTTACCAGGCTCGGATTTAAGGTAGGAATCTTATACAATCCATGAAATAACACACTTATGATATGCGTATGTGGTTAATTAATTGAATAATTTGCAATGGTTGGTTTGCATCAAAAACCCTATAATACTTGTGTGAGGCGGCCGTTACGATGTGGCCGGGGAGATGTGGCCGGGGCGTGTCTGTGGTGTCGGGTGGGCGAGCAGCGTAATGGCCATTACTGTGGCCATTAGTGTCGGCGTCTTGGTCACCAGTGGCGACTAATGGGCTGTCGGCGGTGGCATCTGAGGGGTGGCGACGGTGTCTCTGGTCGCGGGGTGCGCAGTGGTTGCTGGCGTGTGTGGGTGTGGGTGGTGAGCTGCTCTGTCTGTTGGCGGGAAAGTCCGTTGGTGGGTCGGCCCACGCGTCCCCTTTCACGTGGGTTGAGGGAGGTGGGGGGTCGGGGGTGGCACGGGGGTTAGTGTTGGCGGGAAAGCTGGGTTTTTCCGCATCTATGCGGATTGGGTCTGTGCCAGTGCCAGTGCCCGTGCAGCTGGGCGCTATGGTCCAGAGTATGGGTTGAGCGACTATCCTGCGGGTGGATGATATTAACCGTAGTGCGGGTCGGTGGGGCATGTCTGTGTCGGTTTCTGCGTCCGTGTCTGTTGATGGATGGGTGGTGTGTTCTCCGGCCTCGCCGGGGCCAGTTACTGAAAATCCGTTCTGGATGACTCGTCAGTGTCCAGTGCCGCCGCTTTTCGTTCATTTTCGTTCACCTTTCTGTATTTGTTTGCGCACCATGCGCACACGTGCGCCCGGCGCTCACTGCCTGTGCCATGGGAGGCCGTGTGCCCACAGTCCGTGCCCCAATTCCACCTGTGGCAGGGGCAGCCATCCGTGTCGTGGTTGAATTCAGGGCGCTTATATGGTGGGCTGTTTGTCGTCGTCGTGTGCTGTTCGTCGTACCTCGTTTGTGGGCCCCGTGCCTGAATCCTGTCCGACATGGTCCATGCCAGGTTGGCCTGCTGCTTCATCGAATCAGTCACTGATTGTCGGAGTAATGACATCTGTGCCACCGCCGACATCTCGTCATCACTTGTCTGGTCCGTTACAGGTTTGGTTTTAACTACAACGGAGCGCGGTCATCCTCTCTGGTGTGGTGTGCATGTGGCGTCGTCGGCCGGTGCCGCAGTGGTTGTGACAGATCGTCGGGTTGATTTCCGTGCCGGCATGGTGGCGGACTGGTGCGGTTTTGGGAGGTCTTGGAGAGCAGCCAGGAGGCGAGTGAAAAAAGGGTGTTGCTGGTCCGGCGTCGGGTG
>CM059199.1:61908519-62045221 GCA_030323885.1 Branchipolynoe longqiensis
CCATGATAAATTCTGTGCACAGGATAGAATTGGTGTTGCCACTGAACTCGGTGCCACCTACCAGAATTAGGCCCACCAACGCCACCTGCCACCTTGGGCATGAACCAGGCCTGACGATCGAGATAATATGTGCGACTAACACGCTCGTTTGTATCTGACCTAGATCAAATATTCACCCCATACAGCAGTAGCCTGAGTTGGGATGAAGAACAATGCTATATCAAAGCTGGCAACAAATATCTACATGCTGGGTAAATGAAATAAGCAAATAAATTATTAATTTAAGAAGGACAATATATTCTTCATATATCTGAATAAAGTAACACTCTATACATCTCTTGTATCCCCTGTTGCTGAATTACTGGGATATATGGTTCAAATCTTTAGCTCTCATTGCCTGCTACTTTTGGTTTGAATATTTGATGAAATCAAGTAGATTAACAGACTGAAACAACATTTTGTGATATATTTGTTTTATTCAAATGCTCATTGGATTGGATGGTTAAATAACTAGGGTACTCGCTTTCTCCACCTGAGCTTGTGAGTCAAAGAAAAGACTTACACAATTGATAGTTCACCAACCTGACGCAGTGACCGAATTGATAGCGCGCAGGCTTCATATGTGGAAGATCAGGAGTTTGAATCCCTCCTGAGTCAAACCAATCACTTATAAAAATGTATAGGACAGTGTCAGGATAATGTGACTATATGAGAAATTGTGTCATGGTGCCGGCAGCCTTGTTTCCCAGTGGGGCAGCACTATTAAGTTGCCATGAATGTGCACTGTCACACATCGTTACCCATCCTCATACAACCTTAGATGTTACTAGGATGCAAAACAACAAACCAACAAAGATAGTTCATCAACTCGGAACTGAGTCTCATACAAAGTGGATTTGTTATTTATCTTAGAGTAAGATGTTCAGGATAGAGCTCAGCTGAAGTCTATTTCCCAGTTGAACCCTGAAAAATCAACCTTATTGTCGGTCCTTTCCAGTTTGGGAGAGTGGGTGGAGAAATTTGACAAGACAGCTGAAGACGAAGCGCAGAGTATCTGGTGGGTAGCGGTTAGGATGTTTCTGGTAAAAGCCATCAGGGGGAGTGTAGATATCTAGCACTTCTTTGTCTCTGTCTTGAATTATATCATGTGGCAAGTGTGTCCTACAATAAACAACCAGGCTTCTGAGTAGACAAATACAGTTTGTGAAGTACCCACCTTCTTTCAATTAGAATGTATGCTTTGAGTAAAATAAATGGACGGACCAGCCAAGGCCCAGCCAGGTATCTTCAAAGACCAGCCAGGGACCAGCCAGTG
The DNA here is from genome assembly GCA_030323885.1 of Branchipolynoe longqiensis. NCBI lineage: Eukaryota > Metazoa > Annelida > Polychaeta > Phyllodocida > Polynoidae > Branchipolynoe > Branchipolynoe longqiensis. The sequence goes on from CM059199.1 coordinate 61,909,835, forward strand.
ACCAGCCAAGTACCACCCACGGACAAGCCAAGGGCCAGAGACCAGCCAGGGACCAGCGAGGGACCTGCCACAGAAGACCTGGTATGGACCAGCGAGGGAACAGCCAAAGACCAGTCAGGATCTAACCAGGGACCAGCAAGGGACCAGCCAAGACCACCCAGGAACCAGCCAAACACCACCAAAAGACCAGCCAGGGAATTGCCACAGGAGACCAGTCAGGGACCAGCTAGGGACCAGCCATATACCAACCAGAGATCAGTCAGGGAACATCCAGGGACCTGCCACCGGAGACCAGCCATTGATCAGCCAGAGACCAGATACCAGGGACGATCCAGGGACCAGCCTGAGATCAGCGAAATACCAGTCAGAGACGAGCATGAAGCAAAACGATTACCGCAATCTATACAAGTAATATTATTATTCTTTGAAACTTTCTGTATTTTACTAGTTTCATCATCATCACTATCATCTTCATCATTTTCATCTCTCCTGAAATGTGGTGAAAAAAAGAAGATGTTGATGCTTCAGGAGTAGAAATATAATTTTGATGATGTAAACGCATATGTCTATTAAGAATTATAATAGTACTATTCTCCAAAATTTCTGAACATAGAGAACATCAAATTCTATGTATCTTCATATGACTCATTAATTCTCCCATGTGAGAAAAACTGATTTCACATTCACCATACTTGAAAGTGGTGGAATTAGCAACACCAGCAGTAGCAACAGCAGCTGATTGTAAAGAACAACACGTGTCGACACAACGAGTGGAGATTCAAGACTGGTTTATTCTTAGCATCCTGGTCCCCCCACCACACTGGCCCGGCTATGCACACTGCAATAGCACACCCCTATATGCACGAGCCGCTTATGTAAAGTACATACATTACATCTCCCTTTTTTTTTTCTTTTTTTTTTTTGAACAGAACATATTATACAATGTAACAATCATGGTCTTCTTACGTCTAACACCTGTGCATATATCTATATGTCTGAAATATAAAAGTTATCAAAACTTAATACTAACAACTTTTGTCTTGTTTTATACGTTTATAGGTCTTCGGGTTACTTAAACTAACTTTTTGTTTGTCTTTCATACGCCTGTGTTTCTGCTTGGCCGCTTTGTGTTTGACTTGGCAGGTGTCTAATTGTTATTTCGGCTGGTCGCCCTGTCTGTGTCTGCACGCCTAATTGCTTCCATTTTGGTGCGTGTCACGGCTAATATTCTGGTTTGCGAACGACCCGACCAAATCGGGTCACGTACTCACTAGCCGGTGGTTCTGCTATTTGTCTTTTTTTTGTTTTGTCAGGAATGCGTGTTGTGTCTTGTTCTGTGGTTTTATCCGTATTTGGTTTTTTGAATATATGTTTGCGATTCCGCTTGAGTCTGTGTCCTTGCGTGTTAATGATCTCATAATCTCGGGGCCCCGGGTTATTTGCTTTTGAAATTAGTCCGTCTGCCCATTTCCCTTCATGTGTTATGTATTTAACTGCATCGTTTACTTGTAATTTTACATGTTCTTTCCCTGCACGCCTGTTGTAGTAGGTCTGTTGTATTTTTTGTATTTTAGCTCTCTGGACTATTTTTGATTTCGGAATGACCGGTCTTAAATGACTTTCTGTGGTGGGTAATTTGGACCGCAGTCTGCGATTCATCAACAGTTGTGCTGGTGATGCATTTATGATTAACAATGGTGTGTTTCGGTAGTCTAATAATGCCATGTTATAATTTTTATTTGTCATGTGTGCTTTCTTTATTAACCTTTTGACTGTTTGCACGTACCGTTCGACTTGTCCATTACTCTGTGGGTAATGCGGGCTTGATGTCACGTGGCTGAAACCATATGCATTTGCGAACATTGCGAATTCCTGGCTAGCAAATTGTGGTCCGTTATCTGATATGATTGTCTCCGGCACTCCGTGTGCCCCGAATATTTCAAACATTGCATTTATTACATCTTTACTGGTTGTATTTTTTAATTCTCTCACCTCTGGGTATTTTGAGAAATAATCAATGATTATCAAAAATACTTTATTTTCAATTTGGAAAAGGTCAGCTCCTATTTTCCGGAACGGGCCGTTAGGTATTTCATGGGATATTAACGGTTCGTTATGTGGCCGATTCCGATGTTGTTGGCATATTGTGCATCGATTTATCAGGTCTTCTAGTTGTTTACTCATGCCTGGCCAGAAAACATTGTCTCGGGCTAGCTGTTTGCTTTTAATTATTCCCATGTGCGACTCATGTAATAACTGCAATACCTCTCCTTGTAGTTTAGCTGGTATGATAATTTGACTTCCTTTAAATAATATATTATCTTCTATCGTTATTTCATCTCTGAAGGTGAAGAAGGGTTTTACATTAGATGTTAATTTTTGTTTGTCTGTTGGCCACTCATTTTTGACTAACCATATTAATTGTTTCATCGTGTCGTCTGTCAACATGTTGTTTTTTACGCGTTGCAGCATGGTCGGTGCCATGTCGATGCTAGCTATGGACAGCTGGTTGTCGAAAAGGTCATTCGGCGTTGTTTTAGTGGAGTGGGCCCTGGAGAGTGCATCTGCAAAATACATATTACAGCCGTTTATATGTATAACATTTATATTGTAGTTTTGCAGACGCATCCGCATCCTTAGCATACGCGCGGACAACATGTACAGTGGTTTTGACATTATATTAACTAGCGGTTTGTGATCCGTTTCGACTGTTATTTCTTTGCCATATACATATTCATGAAATTTGACACAGCCGAAGCATATGGCTAGCAGTTCTTTTTCTATCACTGCGTAGCTCGACTGTACCTCATCTAGAGCTTTAGATGCCATAGCCACAGGTTTATGTTTTTGAAATAGGGTAGCCCCTAGCCCTGATTTTGACGCATCGACTTGTATCGTTACTTTTTCATTCACATCATAGTATTGCAATACTGGGGCTGTTATCAATAGGCTCTTTAACAAGTCAAACGCTGTTTGTTGTTCATGTTGCCAGTGCCAGGCTACTTCTTTACTTAATACAGCCCGTAATGGTTTTGTGATTTCCGAAAATCTTGGTATGAATTTATTTACATACCCCACCAGTCCCAAAAAACGCTGTATCCCTGCCTTGTCTGTGGGCTCTATCATGTCTGTAATTGCCTGTATTCGGTCTTTGTTGGGTTTGAGACCCTGTTGTGTTAGTACGTGACCTACATATTGTACTTGCGTTTGACAAATTAGAGATTTTTTTGGATTTAATTTTAGACCTGTTTCTCGTGCTCGTTTTAATACTCGTTCTAAGTTACAATTGTGCTCTTGCACTGTAGCTCCATATACTAGGATATCGTCCGTAACTACATTTACTCCTGGCAAATCTTTTAAAATTATATTCATTTCATTAATAAAAATGTCGCCGGCCGTTTTTATCCCAAAGGGGAGGCGTGTATAACTGTACCTACCCCACGGGGTGTTAAATGTACATAACTGTGAACTTTTTTTTATTTAACTTGATCTGCCAGTAGCCACTATTGGCGTCTAGGACTGAGAAATATTTGGCTTTAGCGGTTTTGGCAATTACTTCCTCAATCGTCCGAGTGGGATATGGAGTACGCAAAATAGCACGATTTAACTTCGTCGGGTCGAGACACACCCAAATTTTATTTGGCTTTCTAACCACCGTTATTGAGCTGACCCAGGGGGTGGGCTCGTCTTGCTTGACAATCACACCTAGTTTAAGCATAGTGTCTAATTCATTTTTGACTTTATCTGCAATAGCATGTGGAATGCGACGAGGAGGGTCTATACATGGTGTTACATTCTCATCGACATATATATTAGCATTAGTTTTGATAGTACCCAGTCCTTTAAATACATCATTATATTTATTTACCAGGTTATTTGCGGCTGTTTGTTCGTCTGCTGGTTTCTCCTGACTGCTGGACGTGCGCTTGGGTTTCACTCGTTCGTACTTGATCTCGTTGATGCGCTTTATCAGCTTCAGGTCCACGCACGCATCTTTACTCAGGATCGGACTGCCGGCGGCGGCGACCTGGAAGCATAGTGAACGTCCTCCGACTTCCAAGTGTACTTTCCCTTCCGGCCGAATACGCTCTCCGGAGTAGGTCACCAGGCAGCATGTTGATGGGTGTAGCACGACATTCTGTAGCTTCTCGTATACTTCTTTAGGTATGACATTTGCTTGAGCTCCTGAATCCAGTTTGAATTTGATGACTTCGTTTTGTACCTTGAACTTGGCATACCATAGATTGTGCTCTGAATTGTCATTATCAGATAGTTCACCTATAAAGAGTAAATCGTCACTCTCCATATCTGCTAGCTGTAATTGTTCATTGAGCTTCTCGTCTTCTACGTCGAGTTCATCTATATTTGCTGTCACCTTTTTCCGTGCCCTGCATACTCGTTGGAAGTGTCCAATTTTCTTGCAGAACAAACAAGGTTTATCTTTGGCAGGACACTGATTTGGGATATGTGTATACCCACACTTTATGCATTGTATGCGTGTTGTATTTGAGGCTGAGCGGCGATCTGTCCATGCTCGACCACGTGGTGCTGTCGGTTTTCCTCGGGACCGCCATTGCGGCTCCGCACTGCGAGCACCGACACTGTCAACACTCTCCTCTGTGCCTCTCTCGTTAGTTAGCTGCGTGTACGAATTCTCGCTCATTCGGCAAATGTCCCGACATTGGTCTAGAGTTAAATTTGGAGTCTGTAACAACTTGTCTCTAAGCTTGTTGTCTTTTACTCCACAGACCAGCTTGTCACATAGTAATGAGTCTTCTACTTCTCCATAGTCGCATAACCCAATGCGATGCTCCATTTCGCATATGTATGTGTCGATGTTCTCTGACGATTGATTGTATGAGTGAAATCGGTACCGTATGACTGTTATACTTGTTCGTCCGAGACAGTAATTTTCAAAGGCGTCAATTAGCGGCTGCAATTTTTCTTTATCGGCGCTTTGAATTTTAAATGTCTGGTGTAGTTTCTGTGCCTGTACGCCCGCAACATGTAGAAATATGCAGCACTGCACTTTCTCACTTTTGCTGGAAGCCCCTGACGCGGTTGCGTAAATTTGGTACGAATTTAGCCACGACTTCCAGTTTAATGCCAGGTTCCCCTCTAGGGAAAGTGGTCCGGGAGGCTTTAATCCTGTCAACGCCATTTGTATGGGTTCTGAACATCTGACACCATGTAAAGAACAACACGTGTCGACACAACGAGTGGAGATTCAAGACTGGTTTATTCTTAGCATCCTGGTCCCCCCACCACACTGGCCCGGCTATGCACACTGCAATAGCACACCCCTATATGCACGAGCCGCTTATGTAAAGTACATACATTACACTGATCATGACTGCTTTCTGGATGGATCTCTATTCCCATGTCTTCTTCATTTAAACAAAAATCTTCTAGCATGTGATGCAGGAAAGAATCTGAAAATAAATAACAATATCACAGTGATTAGTAGTAATTGATTATTTTCTTTTATTTTCAGTTTGAACGCAAGGAAGAAGAAAAGAAGAAGAAGAAACAGAAGAGCGATCGAAAGAGAGAGAGTAGGACAGATAGAGATACAAAGAGAGAGAGAGATAGAAAGAGAGAGAGAAAGAGAATCATTCATTCATTTGGGATTTTTTTTTAACCATTTTAATTCTATTGAATATCGAATCAAAGTAATTAATTAAATCATTTTGTATTTACAAAATAGAAAATCTTCATTTAAGATTAACTTTGCTTTTGGAATAATTCAACACACGGAGGCGAACTGCTATGATATGGCCTTTAATGAGATCAGCAGAGTACAAATCAGTGAGGTGTCGCACATCGACATCAATGAGCTAGAGTAAGTCCGGCCATAGAAGTTAATGTAGGTAAGTCTAGCTAAGAGAAGGCGAGAGTAAGTCTAGTCGAACAGTAAGCGTTTATGGATAGCTAAGTGTATAATGTGAAAGTCTGTTGTCTATGAGGTTATCTAATGTTGTAGTCTAGAGTCTCTGGTTTGTTCAATTAGGGGTCTTATCCAGGCACTCAACCAAATAAGGTGGAGAGTGCCTGCGGAGCTGTGGTGAAGGCCGCCTTGGGGACGTACTGGTGGACGTCCGTGGACCTCCAGTTGCCAACGTTGCACACGTCGGTGATCCGGACCCCGGGCCAGGCGCACGCCTGGGCGGCGCCCCGATGGAGGCTGTGCAGGGTGACGTAGTTGGTGAAGTGTCGGCCCCGAGCGGTGAGGGGGAGGCCGCCGGGTATCAGAAATGCAGGGCCATCGGGGTCGATGTCAGTGTTCCTCTGGTAGCATCGCCATGCTCGCAAGGGGCAGCAGCGGGAGCCGGGGATGCAGGGCAGTGCGACGGAGTAGGCGTCGGTGGTATTTTTGGTGGTCTTGGTGGTCTTGGTGGTCTGCACTCGAACTATGAGCGCGTCTCCTGCGTCCTTGATGTCCTTCCCCGTGAGCGTATGGCGGGGGCCATTTCCCGACCCGGTGATGAGTAAGTTACTCTGACGCAGCAGCGTAAAGTAGCCGATCAACAGGGCGGCCACCAGTACGTGTGCTCCGGAGCCCGCCCCCTTTAGGTGGTCGACAACGTCCTTCAGGTCTTGGACAGTGAGGGGCGGAGCCTGGTGGGACACATGGACCGAAGCCCGGGTGACGCCTCGTTTGATTATTGCGACCGGGTAAGCGTCGAACGCCTGAGTGTCACCGGCCATGAGGGCCACCCAGGTGCGGGCACCGCTAATGTAGTTATGTACTGCCCCGGGCGAGCGTAGTCTCCGTGTCAGGTGCGTCACATAGCCGAGGACATCGTAGGTGGTTGGTTTCAGCGCGGAGGTCGCGCGTGTGCGCAGGTATCTCAGGTAGGTCGTGACCTGGATGGACTTGTTCCTCCATGTTCCTTCCGTGAGTCCCACCCTCAGGAGGGCCATGATGTCGTTGTGGCACTCGTCCGGCTTACCTGGGAAGAGAGAGGCAAATTTAAACCAGCTTCCCAGGACGTGGGGTGAGGTCGAGGTGTCTGAGGTCATGGTTTGTCTGGACTCTGTTTAGTCCGAGTCGCTGGCATTCAAAGTCAGCCTTGGCCGCCGCCGCTGTGTCGAACGGTCTTCTGCTCAGTGCGTCGGCCAAGATTAAGTCTTTTCCGGGCTTGTGTGCAACCTCAACGGTGCAGGACCTCAAGGCTGCGAAGCGCCAAATCTCCCTGGCGCAAGCGCAGGGGGTGGGGTCCCTACCCGCTCCGGTGTCGAGCACCATCTGGGATGCCTGATTGTCTGTGTTGATTCTTATGACGTAGTTGTGCGCGTCGGGTGGGGCAAGGGCGTGGAGGGCCACGACCAGGTTCACCGCCTCCAGAGAGTTGATGTGCAGTCCCAGGGCGAGGTAGGCCGGTGCGTAAGCCTCGACGACGAAGCTGGTCTGCGAGTAAGCGCCTCCCCCGAGGAGCGACGAGTCGCATTCGATTAGCCACTCGGTCTTCTCGGGGGGTCGGAGGAGGACCAGCCCATTGGTGGTGCGGGCGTATGAGACGAACCAGGAGACATCGGAGACGAGCTCCGGCGTGACCCGGTGCTTGCCTTTGTAGGGGGCCGCCCGGAGTGCTGCTAGGATTCTGTTCATGAATCTTCTCGCGGGCCACACACAACGTGCCACGTACTGCAAGCGGCCGATGAGCCTCTGGAGGTCCTTGCAGCTGGCGAAGGTGGAGTCTCGCCATTGCGCGCACTCCTCGATGATGTCAGTCAGTTTTTCGTCAGGGATCTGGACGGTCATGTCTGTTGCGGAAATGGTGTATCTGAGCCAGTCGAGCCCGGGCGTCGGTGGGGTGCACTTCGCTGGGGCCAGTGCCAGGCCGAGCTTGCTCGCCGTGGAGAGCATGTCGAGGTATGCCGCCTGCGCCTCGTCTTGCTTGCCGCCACCCCGACGAAGTCGTCGAGGTAGCACAGTGCAAAGTGTCCTTTCGGAGGAGGTAAACCACAGCGCTTGTGGTTCGCGCACACGCCAGGGACGAGGTTCGGCACCCGAATGGGGGGACCACATCGAAGTAAGAGCCTCCATCGAGGGTTACTCCCAGGAGGGAAACCGAGAGGGGGCAGGTCCGCAACTGGCGATAGGCCCTGGCGAGGTCCGCTGCCCAGAGGTATGCCCCTCTTCCAAGTCCCGTGAGCTCCTCGGCCAGGTCCATGATTCCGGGAAGGGTGTAGGTGGCGGGTCTTCCTTGGTAGAAACCTTTCCGGATCCTAGCATTCACGCTGGCTCCCCTGGGGAAGCTGAGGTCCACGATGACCCTGCGCTCCTGGGTGTTTTTCTTGGGCCGGGTCATCATGGGGCTGGTCTGGGCCCAAGGGGTGAAAGGGGGGGAACCGAAGGGGCCAAGGAGCGCACCCAGATGCACCTCCCTCTCGATGTACTTGCGCACCCAGTGCATGTGGGCAGGGTCCTCCCTGTGGTTCGCCACCACTGGAACGGGGGGTCGGTCCGCTGTGTAGTCGGCGGGCCAGCCGTACTCGAGGTAGTCGACCAGCTGCACATCATGGTAGTCGACCAGCAAGGCCCGCCACCTAGCGATTTTAAGTGCGGAGGGGACCGGGACCCAGGCCGCTACGTAGTTGGGAAGATCAGTCGCCCTGACTTCTTCGAAGATGTCGAGGTACGTCCTGTTTTCCCACTCGCCGTGCACCGCGGTCGGCCAGAATCAGGTCAGGATAGTCTTGTAGGAGAGCGGCGTGTGTGGGGGATTGTAGGGGTGCACAGGCATGGGGTCGAGGTCGGCGAGGACGTCTGCCAGGTCTTCGTCTGCCTGGCCGTGCTTGTCCTGCTTTAGGAGGTTGTCGGGAGGGTTTTCCCCGTCGTCTAGGTCTGAGGTGGTCGTTCTCAGGGTGAGGTGGCCCGATGGTCTCACGGTTGCCTGCATGCTGGCTCGTGGGTTGGTGTCGGTCGGCGCGCCTTTCCGCTCGATGGCTGGAGTAAGATCCAGTCGGGCGTGTGGCTCGACGTCGCGCGGCTGTTGGTTTTTCCAGGCGGGTGTTCTTTGTGTGGCCGTGGGTCGCGGTTTTTTGTGGCATCTGCCACCTGTACGCACATTGTCACTCCATTCAGCGTGTGTGGGCTAGGTGGGGGGGCGTGGCCGTGGGCAAGGGTGGGGGGGTGGGCAGTGTTGTCAGTTTCCTCCAGCTGATGTGGGGGGGGTGGGCTCCCCCCGCCGCATGGCGAGCCGTGGGCATGGCGGGATGTGGACGGGTATCTGGGTGTTTCCAGTTCATTTCTTGGTGGTTTGTTTCCTATACCGGGCATGGCCTTCTGGGCGAGTGGGTAACTGGGGGCTTCCGGTTTACTTGAGCACGGGCCGCGTGGCACGCTGTGGGTGGAGGGGAAGGTGGATGGGTATCTGGGCGTTTCCGGTTTATTTCTGGGTGGTGTCTTTCCTAGACCGTGGGTGGGGTTCTGGGCCGGTGGGTAACCAGGCGCTTCCAGTTTACTTGCGCCATGGGTGTTGTGGTGGTCGCACGAGGTGAAGGGGTCGGGAGGGTAACTGGGTGTTCCCGGTTTGGTTACCGACGTTAGGGGTGGGGGGTTGGGGGGTGACAGGGGGCTTCCGGTTTAGTTCCGGGGCCACCTGGTCTGGGTAACTGGGTGCTTCCGGTGTGTGTAGGGTTGGGAATTGCCAGCCGCACGGTTGTTGCTCTGCCGCTGGCATCGGTGCAAATTAGGTCAGAGGCGGGCCGGGGGGGGATGTCAGGGGGCCGTGCCCGGGCTGGGGTGGCTGCGGGGCAGCGGGCGAGTATCGTGGAGACTGGGTTATTTAAATGGATGGTGTGCTTCGGGTGGCGTGGGGTAGGGTCTGAGATGGGTTTAGTGCTAACAGGCGGCGGTAATACAGTACAGGCATCGTGAGAGGGTGAACAGGCAGTGATAGTGGGGCACTGCGTCTTACTTTTCGGTGTGTGGTGGTGGTCGCCTCGGTCAATGTTGTTGCCGGGCGCTGCCTCGTGGCTCCCCTCCATCCGCACTCCACCGCTTAATGAAAATCCTGTGTTTGGGTCTCCTCCATGTTAGCCGCAGCGGCTTTCCTTTCTTGCTGTCTGCGCTTATTGTTACAGTCCATCTCCTTGTGTACGTTAGCCTTATGATATTTATTGGCGCACAAACCACACAAATGAACAAACCTGTCCGGCATTAGTCCATGTGTAGCCGTGAACCCACAGTCTCCTCCCCAGTTCCATTTGTGGCATGGCCTGCCGTCGGTCTCTGCGTTAAAGTCCTGGCGTCGGTACTGGGTGTTGGCGGCTGCGGGGGCGATGTCCTGCTGTGAGGAGCTGCTCGCTTCCTCAGTGCGTTGGTTTGTTGTTGTGTATGCGGGGGCGCTTTTGGCTGGCCTCTTGAGGCTGCTGCGTCTCGTACCGGTGAGACAAGCATCTCGTTGTACATCCTTAATTGCATGACTGTCTCTCCAGCCTCCCGGCAGTCTCCCATCCTCTATCATGTTGAACACTTTTTCTGACCACGCCAAGCACGTTGGCCAGTCCCAGTCCGCCACCATATTGGAAATTTGCTCCATATGATCGCGCATGGGGGCCGCCCACTCCCTGGGCACTACCGGGTCCTTGGACATCCTAGTGAGCGCCGAGAAGTACTCGTGCCAAGCACTTTCCCCTAACCCGACTTTTCCTTTCCTATCCCCCCTAATGACATACAGGTGTGGCATTAGCTGTCTCCTACCTCTCCTCCGTGTGTAGCTGTCTCCGGCCGTCTGTAGGAGGCTGTCGATCGCCTCCCTGGTGTCCTGATCTGGGTTAGAGGAGAAAGATCTCCTGTCGTACCGGCACGTGCTCATCTGTGGGCGGTATCCGTCCGTGTCTCTGTCCATTGCGTAGGTGGCCTGTGATCGTCATCTTTTCCTTTTGGTATCCGAGTACCTGTTTCTCTCGTTATCCGGTGAGCTCTTCCTACTGTAGTTATCCGGCGTGTGCCTGGCTTGGTCGTTGTCCATTGAGCTAGAGCTCCGTTGCCGTGCCGGGGGTCTCCTACCGGTCGCCGGAGTCTGCCTGGGGTCCCTCCTGCCGCTGTGCTCTCCCACCACTGTAATACTCGGGGAGCGTTTCTTCCTGTGGACGTTTTGTTCAACCGCTTCCATGCGATCAAGTAGTCCGGATGTGGCTTCAACCGAAATCCGCTAGGGTTGATAGTTCGAATCCGACTGTGTAGTCGGCGCCATCCGCAGCCCGCCTCCGTGCCAGAATTACCCATGTTGCAATGCAACATGGACAATTTTGAAATTGCTTATTTTAATTAAACAATTTTCACCTTTCCCTGCTCTGTTAATAACTATCATTCCGTTTCGAAAATCATTAACAATGATAATCAAATTTTGTTTCTACTCCTTATCTTTTCACGCAGATAAGAACTTTCAGAAGACGCAACAACTTTCTCAGAAAGTATGTGATGAATGGATTTTATTCTGCAATTCACAGAAGAGTAAGAAAACTAAAGTTTGAAGGTGTGAGATTAGAAGATATACCAAATTTGGTTGATTGATTGAATGGTGGTTTCTTTATGCCATGTCGGCAGCATAGGCTATATTCCCGGTGAGAATTGTTTGTTTTTTATTCAACCATCGCTTGTACAGAATGCAAAAGCACAGAATCAATTTTCCGCCAGTACACTGTGGACCCAAAAAGTTCAGAGTTACATAATTTGTGGCCAAAGGAAATAGAATTAAGATAAAAGTTCCAAATTTGGAGTATGCTTTAATATTATTGCTAGAAAAGTGATGCAAAGGAAGTGCGATAAACTTTTTGTTCTTTTTATTGAGAAAGTATATATGCTCGAACAAGTTTCAATCTATATATATCAGGGAGTGGAGTATTCTTCTTTAAAAAAAGTATCTTTGATGACTTGCGAGATAGTTTAAATATAGCTTGCGAATCAAATTTACAGCACTTTCCTTGGTTTGCAGTCTATGATTTTGAATGTCTACTTCCTGGAACCCATCTCCAACAGGAAAGAGAAGTATATGAAGACCAAGTTGTTTCTGATGATGATAATGATCTTGATGATGATGCTAATGTGAATGAGCACAGACATTTAAGGTGGTGTGGTGTACACAGCATAAACCAATTTGTGTTAGCATATCTTCAAACATTCCTGGTTATCTAGAACCGAAATGCATCATTGAAGAAGATTTAAATCTATTGCTTTCTAAGATGAAGATTTATCTGAGTGAGATACAGGATGTATTGAAAATGCTATCAAAATCCCCCTGGATGGAAATACATAGGCGGTAGTCTACTGGCGGTTAGATGAGATATATATTTCTTACAACAAACCTTCAAATGATAGATTCCTCGAACACTTCCCATGTTGTGAGGAGTTAGAATAGTATTGCTATTTTCCATATAAAGCATCTGCAATGGAATATTTGTCTCCCCTCCCTCACCCCAAGGTGAGAGTATATTAAAAACTGTAACCCATGGTTCTTGATGTATAGTTGCGACTCCTGAAGCATGAAAACCTCTATGGGAAATCAAATGCCTTCATGAAGCAAAACGTTTACCACAGTCTGTACAAGTAATATTATTATTATTCCTTGAAAGTTTCTTTATTTTACTAGTTTCAGCATCATCTTCATCATTGTCATCTCTCCTGAAATGTGAAAAAAAAGAAGATGATGCTTTGGGAGTAGAAATATAATTTTGATGATGGAATCGCATGTCTATTAAGAATTCTACTATTCTCCAAAATTTCTGAACATAGAGAACATCAAATTTATATGACTCAATAATTCCCCCATGTGAGAAAAAAACTGATTTCACATTCGCCACACTTGAAAGTGCTGGAATTAGCAACATCAGTTTGAACAGAAGGAAGAAGAAAAGAAGAAGAAACAGAAGAGCGAGTGAGAGAGATAAAGAAAGAAAGAGAGTAGGATCATTAGAATATCTGTCTAATGAATATATATATATATATATAAATAACAAGTTAGTGAACATACCTGTTGCTTGTCCATTGGAATCTTTCATATGTTATTATTATTGACAAACTTACCTAATATTTTAGAGGGAGAGTGCTGCTAGGAAGAAAAACAACTTTCAAACTGGAGGAGAATGCTTAGTTGTGTGTTAACAAACTGTTATCTATGGAATGTACAATAAGAAGTTTGTTGTAAAAAGATCATCTTCACATGGTATGAGAGCAACAATATAAGTTATAACATCATGTAGTGTAAATCAAATAGTCACTCAAAATAGCATATTCATAGAATCGATGTTAAAGAAATAGTTTTTTCAAATATACATATCACATCTTAACTAACCAAGGGTTTTTCAGGTTGTTTTGTTGTTTTGTATGGATGCCTCCAACTTGCAACATTACATATTACAAAACACAAACCATTATTAGGGAGGTGGTTGGTTTGGGAGTTAGAATATGGTTACAATGGTATTTTTGTGACTCAAATAAATGGATTGATGAGGTCTTAAATAAAGATTCAAGCAAATCAGGATGTACAACTCCAACAAACAAACAAGAAAATACCTTAACTTATTTTAAGTTAGGTTATTATTTGAGGTTTATTTTTTTAGTATCGCATGCAACTGCAAACAGTCAAATAATGACTCAAAATAGCATGTTCATGGAAACAATGTTCAATAAATAGTTTTACAGATATATACACAAAATACATTGTATAACATTTTCTAATGAAGAATTCATTATATTTATTATCTATACTATAGGTTTTTGTTTTGTTGTGTATGGATGCTTCCAACTTGCACCATTACATATTACAAAACACAAACCATTATTAGGGAGGTGGTCAGTTTAGGGGGTTAGAATATGGTTACAATGGTATTTTTGGGACTCAAATAAATGGATTGATGAGGTTTTAAATAAAGATTCAAGCAAATCAGGATGTAAGACTCCAACAAACAAATAGGAAAATACCTTAACTTATTTTAAGTTAGGTATTATTATTTGAGGTTTATTTATTGTAGTATCGGATGCAACTGCAAACACTCAAATAATGACTCAAAATAGCATGTTCATGGAAACAATGTTCAAGAAATAGTTTTACAGATATACGCGCAAAATCCATCGTATAACATTTCCTAATGCAGTATTCATCATTATTATTATTTATACTAAAGTTAAAATGAAATCCGAGAAAACAATCCAATGTTGTTCGAATCATCGACATCACCAATCCGCCATAAAAGATCAAATGAGTTTGTTTTTAAACAAATACAAAAAAACAGATGTCAATCCTGCAAGCATAGTGTAAATCAATATGAGTTCAACCAAAACCAGATGCCCATCCTGCAAGGTAGAACGGTGACATCATCAATCCAGTCAAAAAGGTCAAATGAGTTCAACCAAAAACAGATGGCCATCTTGCAAGCAAAGGTCAGTCCTGCAAGGTAGAACAGTGACGTCATCATTCCAGTCAAAAAGGTCAAATGAGTTCAACCTAAAATCCTGCAAACATGCAATGGGTAGAACAGTGACGTCATCATGCCAGTCAAAAAGGTCAAATGAGTTCAACCTGAACAGTGACGTCATCATTCCAGTCAAAAAGATCAAATGAGTTCAACCTAAAATCCTGCAAACATGCAATGGGTCATCTAAGGTCACTGATGCCCATTGTCCCACGGTGCAAACATGCAAGGGTCATTTAAGGTCAATGTACTGCGTCGGTCCTCTGACGCGGGACGATTACGTAATATGGACCCATATCGGTCCTCTCTATAATACTGCCAATGGCAGAACTGATAGGAATGCTCTCTGGTGTCGTCACATGGCATACTGTGCCTTATCCGGACAGTATCGACATGTAGCTCTTTAGCATCCCCAACTAAAGCTGGGATTCCATAGACACATAGGATTGGTCGGTTCTTAGAGTTGTATGCCCTGACAACTTCTAAGGTCATATCAGGACGAGTCATCATCATGCTGTCAGTCATGATGCGACAAAGACTGCTTTCATTACTTGACTGCCGCTCTCATTTCATGAAAGCTGCCTGCAAAAGTGTTGAAGTGGTGCTGGCTTTTGCAAGTTACCAGCGGCACTCTCTCGGGGAGCAAATAGAGGTTTCACACCGGCAAGAACATGTCAAGACAGGCACAAAACTATTTGTCCCTGCAGTGGCTGGTCGGGAGATCTTGGGAGTTCCATACATTAACCGCCCTTAATGCTGCCACAGTGACATGGTTTTCTGTTTAGGGTTTGCTCCCTTAGCCTTCGGTTCTGTAAAGAACCTGTACCACAAGGCAGTGGTTTACAACTCTGCAGGGCAGGGGCGTCAACCTCCCTGAGGTATTGCTATTCCTGCAATACCTGCATACCACAGTACGAGTACCAACTCATAATAATGCACATTCATGGTGACTTTATTGTGCGCCCAACACTGGGAGACCAGAATGCCAGTACCATGACCTGATATCCTACTCAGTGACATTATCCTGACACTGAGCGAACCAGTCCTTGCCCTGTCCTATTAATGCCGAACACCTGGCTAGGAAGCTAGAAGTATAAATTGTTACGTCATTGGTTTGACTCGACCAAGGTTCAAAACCGTGGGTTCGAATCCCATGATCTACCAAGACGGAGACACATAAAAAGAAGCAATGGCATACTTTATATTATTCATACTTACATAATTGCCTATACAGAATTATTAACCCATCAACATGCTTCTAAACCAGTGTCATAGGGGTGATGAAAATGGGAATTATTGTGCCTAGAGTGGGACTCGAACCCACATCTCTTTGCATTCTGGGCCAGTGTGCTAACCATTACACCACCTAGGCTTCCTGATATCAACACACTACCCACACCTACCTGTCTATGCGGCTCCTTGCCTGAGAGGTCAGTACAGACCACTACACTCGTCCCCCTGGAATTGTAAGTCTTTTAATGCTTACAATTACATACATACAGACAATGTAACGCACTTACATACACAGGGTAGGTTCAACAACTATACAGCGCATAGCTTGTACAGGATCCTGGTCATCAAACCAGTGTCATAGGGGTGATGAAAATGGGAAGTATTGTGCCTAGAGTGGGACTCGAACCCACATCTCTTCACATTCCGGGCCAGTGTACTAACCATTACACCACCTAGGCTCCCTGATATCAACACACTACCCACACCTACCTGTCTATGCGGCTCCTTGCCTGAGAGGTCAGTGCAGACCACTACACCAGTAAACAAGGCTTGGTTGTTGAAGTTTTATGTCCGAGCAACATCTAAGGTCATATGAGGACGGGGGGAACAATGAACATGAACAGGAAGTTGTTGACGCATTGGAAAGTCTCCTTCATCTTTTCCATACATTACTTCTTGCAGGCAGATTTGGTGGGTACCAGTTCTGCCATGAATGACTCGAAGGTGAATGGGTAGATGATGGGCAGCTTGGTGAGCACCTCGCCCATCGGCCGGCTGAATGCCAGGCGCAGGATGCGGAACAGCTCCACCAGGCTGTCGTTCGTACAGGTCGAAAGGGTGTAGAAGCATGCACTACCCGTCTCCGAGAGAGGACCTGCGGGAACAGCCAGCTCGTCAGCGGTCAGTGCTGAACCCACCATCTCACCAACTGGCAAGTCTACTGCACCACCATTTAGCACTTGAGTAATAACTGAACCTGATTGTCAGGCTGCATTAATAGACTTTTTTAATTTGTTTTATTTAGCTATGTATTATCATTCAGTGTTGACCGTGATTACATTTTATTGGGTTGTTTTTGTTAAAGCTGTGTAAAAGGTACAGCTTCATGAAAGGCCAGTTGTTCTCATGCCATATCTATGTGGTGTGGGAGGTTAAACATGTTGGCATAAGTGTAGGCTCGGGCTTTCTATCAACCAACTAACTGTCTAATGGTGAAAACAAGACTATTAAGAATTATCCATGATATGGAGTATTAATCTTCAATGAAAACAAATTATATTTTAAAAAGCTGCATAATCCGATGAAAACATAAACTTTTCAAAACCAAAATAATTATCTAGATTTGATTCTACATATCTAACTTAGATACTGGTACACTTATTAAACATTTGTCTCCGCATAGAAGGGACTACTGAGGCAATTTAACAGAATCTGTTTCTGCAGAAGGCTATGGAGTCCAAGATTTGGTATGTGTGCTAAAATTAATTTAGCATGTTTACACTTCACCTATCTTAAGAGTTAACCATTTAACATCAAAGTTATCTGAAACTAAAGTAGGGTCGATTATAATGATCAACCTGATATATTTATCTCAGAAAATGACAGAAACTCAAAGCCATTGGACTATGCAACTTTAATAGTATAAATCAACTGATAGAGTAAAAATATAAATCAATGTGCAAGCAGTAGGAATTGTACATGTCATGCATAGTTTGAAGTAACTCCCAGGTACCAGTACTATTATCTACTGTTAATATAGAAGCATGCACTCCACTCCCTCAGACTGTCCCCATTGGCAATGTACCCAATTCTAATTAGACGCAATCAGCTAATTGGATGCCCTCATGTGAGGTTGAACATATTTTGCAAACTATTAGAACAAACAAAGCAAAATGTAATGGTATTTAAGTAGGGGGACACACATGTGCAATGAGGCGTGGAAAACTGTGTTATTTAAGTAGGGGGTGCGTGTGCAATGCAGGCGTGGTGGACAGTTATATTTCAGTAAGGGGGTAAGTGTGCATGGCAGACTGTGGTATGTAAGTAGGGGGTACAAATTCAATGAAGCATGGCGGGCTGTGGTAATTAAGTAGAGGGGCATGTGTGCAATGAGGTGTGGCAGACTGTGGTATTTAAGTAGGGGGCACATGTGCAATGAGGCATGGTGGACCATGGTATCTAAGTAGGGGGCATATGTGCAATGAGGCATGGTGGACTGTGGTATTTAAGTAGGGGGGTACATGGGCAATGAGGTGTGGTGGACTGTGGTATTTAAGTCGGGGGCACATGGGCAATGAGGCATGGTGGACTGTGGTATTTAAGTAGGGGGGCACGTGTGCAATGAGGCATGGTGGACTGTGGTATTTAAGTCGGGGGCACATGGGCAATGAGGCATGGCGGACCGTGGTATTTAAGTAGGGTGGCACATGGGCAATGAGGCATGGCGGACCGTGGTATTTAAGTAAGGGGGCATGTGTGCAATGACCAGATGAGGTGTGGCGGACAGCGGTATTTGAGTAGGGGGGCACGTGTGCAATGAGGCATGGAGGACTCTGGTATTTAAGTAGGGGGCTCGTGAGCAATGAGGCATGAAAGACTGGTATTTTAAGTAGGGGGAATGTGTGCAATGCGGCATGGCAGACTGTGGTATCTAAGTAGGGGACACATGCACAGTGAGGGGTGGCGGAATGTGTTATTTAAGTAGGGGGGCACGTGGGCAATGAGTTGTTGTGGACTGTGGTATTTAAGTAGGGGGTATGTTTCAATGAGGCGTGGCGGACTGTGGTGTGTAAGGGGCATGTGTGCAATGAGGCATTGTGGACTGTGGTATTTAAATAGGGGGACATGTGTGCAATGAAGCATGATGCACTGTGGTATTTAAGTAGGGGGGGCACGTGTGCAATGAGATGTAGCGGACAGTGGTACTTAAGTAGGGGGGCACATGTGCGATGAGGTGTGGTGGACTGTGGTATTTAAGAAGGGGGTATGTGTGCAATGAGATGTAGTGGACTGCGGTATTTAAGTGGGGGGGGCACATGTGCAATGAGGCATATCAGACTGTGGTATGTACTGGACTGCGGTACTTAAGTAGGGGGTATGTGTGCAATGAGGTGTGGTGGACTGTGGTACATAAGTAGGGGGCATATGTGCAATGTAGCATGGTGGACTGTGGTATTTAAGTAGGAGGCACATGGGCAATGAGGTGTGGTGAACTGTGGTATTTAAGTAGGGGCTACATGTGCAATGAGGTGTGGTGGACTGTGGTACATAAGTAGGGGGCATGTGTGCAATGGAGCATGGCGGACTGTGGTATTTAAGTAGGGGGCACATGTGCAATGAGGTGTGGTGAACTGTGGTATTTAACTAGGGGGCATGTGTGCAATGAGGTGTGGTGGACTGCCGTATCTAAGTAGGGGGGGGGCACATGAGCGATGAGGCATATCAGACTGTGGGGTATGTGTGCAATGCGGTGTGGAAGACAGTGGTATTTAAGTAGGGGGTACGTGTGCAATGAGGCATGGCAGACTGTGGTATTTAAGTAGGGGCTACGTGTGCAATGAGGTGTGGTGAACTGTGGTCTATAAGTAGGGGGTATGTGTGCAATGAGGTGTGGTGGACTGCGGTATTTAAGTAGGGGGCACGTGTGCAATGAAGCATGGCGGACTGTGGTACTTAAGTAGGGGGTAGGTGTGCAACGAGGTGTGGAAGACAGTGGTATTTAAGTAGGGGGCATGTGTGCAATGAGGCATGGCGGACTGTGGTATTTAAGTAGGGGGTGCATGTGCAATGAGGTGTGGTGAACTGACCGCCGCTACTGTGGATCATGAGGCTCTGCAGGTTGGTAACCCTGATTCCATCTGGTCCTTCAGCCATGTGTTCGCCTTTTCAATGAGCTCAGAGAAAGGTTCATAGCCATCCTCAGTCGGATGCGGAACAAAGTCCTTCACGCCTGAAAACATAAGGAAAATTGGTTGGTTGTTGTAGTTTTACATCCTGGCAACATATATGGTCATATCACGATGGGTATCGAGTTGTGACAGTGTGCACTCTCATTTCAACTTCATAGTGCTGCCCTATTGGGAAATCAGGCTGCTGACACCATGACCGGATATCCCATTCACTCACATTATCCTGATACTGAGCTGACCAGTCCTTTCCCTATCCTATTAAAGCCAAGCGTCTGGCTAGGAAGCAACACATATCAATTTGACTCGACCGAGAAACGAAACCCCGATCCCCACACGCGAGGCCTGTGATGGCTGTTACCAAAGCTCCACAGCAACAATAGTAAATATGTAGCGTGTATATGTAGAGTGTGCATATATCAGGGATCCCATTTCCCAGCGAACTCACTGATTTCAGCAAAAACTCAGTTTCCAACTCAGTAGGGAAAAAATCATGTCCATGAAAAACATGTTTACTTTTAATTATTTGTTAGTCTTGAAGTCTTGAAACAGGTGGAATTTCAAGTCCAAAATAAGTCCAAGAAGGTGCCAGATTTAACCATTTTAATCATAGCTTTTAAAAAATGTTCAGGAGGGGGCATTTTGCCAGACACCCCCCCCCCCATAGTTTTTCAGGGATTGGTTATTGTTATCACTGGGACCACTGATATATGTAGGTTATGTACATTCAGGGTGCATGTATATGTCATCATCATTATCATGCTGTCGGTCGCGATGCGACAAAGACTGCTTTCATTACTTGACTGCCACTCTCCATTTAGGTCTCTGCTGTGAGAGTTGCATCCATGAGTCGGTCTTAATGTCTCTCAGCTTCAGGTTTCTCTTGAAGCATTTCATGAAAACTGCCTGCAAAAGTGTTGAAGTGGTGCTGGCTTTTGCAAGTTACCAGCGGCACTCTCTCGGCGAGCAAATAGAGGTTTCACACCAGCAAGAACATGTCAAGACAGGCGCAAAACAATTTGTCCCTGCAGTGACTGGTCGGGAGATGTTGGGGGTTCCATACATCAACTGCCCTTAATGCTGCCACAGTGACATGGTTTTCTGTTTAGGGTTTGCTACCTTAAGGCCCTGTCACATTACAATGTTTCTTCTGGTGTGCCACCAATGCACCAAATCTAATCAACGCGTCGAGAAACGTCAAATTTGTTGGCGTTTCGGGGGTTAGTTGGACGTGCCCCAGCGTGCTGGTAGCGTGGTCATAGCGTGTTAGTAGTACGCCGTCAATGGGTATGGACGTTGCAGGCGGAAAAAGCGTAAACATTTGGTAATTAACCTAATTCACGGTCAGCTGCGTCTGCGCGTGGGGATGGGCCACCAACAGGCTGTCCGCACACTAGTGGCATGTTGGTGGCGTGTTGGTGGCAAAACTCCAGAGAGCAGCAGTGAATAAGCTCGTAGGGAGCAGAATAAGTACAATGATAAGGAAGAAAGTAAATAAGCTCATGAGGAGCGGAAGGAAAAATAAAAGTTTGGTAAGGTTAAATGTCAGTAGAGTGAGGGGTGCCGAGGAAGGAGCCCTCCACCCTGAGGCAGAGGAGTATGTGAGAAGTTAGTTGGGTGGCTGGGTGGAGGAAAAGGAGAGGATCTGGGAGACGGCAGGAGGAAGGGTGAGAGTGCCTGAGGGAGGCCGGCGGGCGGGGGGCCTTTATAAGGGGAAGGGGGACGGGCGACAGCAGGTGAGGTGTTGAATGCTGCCGGCCCGGCGGGGGAGTGTGAGAGGTGGCGAGCAGCGGGCGTAGGGTGAGGCGCGAGCGCTGCGGGAGAGGAGGGGGCGGGGGAGGTAGGGGGCGCTCCGCGCCGTCGGCCGAGGTGAGAAGGCAGCGCGACACGCGGGGCGGGGGAGGGTCTCTTCCTCTCCTCGCATCAAACGCAATGCTTCGCATTACGACCGATGCGCAAAAAGGAAGAGAGGAAGGCGGGGGTGGAAATAAGGCGTTTATTTTCGCCTCAAACAACAGAGCATAAGGGTAACAAGGAAAAACTCCAGAGAGCAGCAGTGAATAAGCTTGTAGGGAGCAGAATAAGTACAACAGAGCATACAGGGTAACAAGGAAAAAACTCCAGAGAGCAGCAGTGAATAAGCTCATAGGGAGCAGAATAAGTACAATGATAAGGAAGAAAGTAAATAAGCTCATAAAAGTTTGGTAAGGTTAAATGTCAGTAGAGTGAGGGGGTGCCGAGGAGCCCTCCACCAAAAAAGGCGGAGAGGGCTCGCGGCGCGCCCGAGGGGCGAGGCGACGCAGTAGGGTGGGGCGGCAGAGAGGGCGCACCGCGTCAGGGGTCAGGTTCCCTCTGGGGGCGGCGAGTGTCCGTGGCCTGCGTCGACAGGGAGCGGGCGGCCAAAAAGGAGGAGGACCGCTCCTTGGCGAGATCCAGTGAGGAGGTCCGACGAGCGTCGAGCAGGGGGGCAGCGAAGTCCTCAGGGCTGGGCGGGGTGGCGGTCGGGGGCGGGTCAGGTGGGTCGCTGAAGGCGGTGTCGTGGGGGTCGGCGGCTGTGATGTCTACAGAGGGTTCTTGGTGAGGCTGGGCTGGGCTGTGGCCTGAGGCGTGAGGTCCGAGGTGATGATCCCCGGCTGTGACTGGGCGGCGCTGCGATCGGTGGTCGCTGGGAGGTTGTCGGTGGACGGCGGTGTCGATAGGGTCGGCGGCTGTGATGTCGGCAGAGGGTTCCTCGTGAGGCTGGGCTGGGCTGTGGACTGAGGCGTGAGGTCCGAGGTGGTGATCCCCGGCTGAGACTGGGCGGCGCTGCGATCGGTGGTCGCTGGGAGGTTGTCGGTGGGGGTCGCGGGGCTGTCGGCAGTGGTGAGGGTGAGGCGCCGGAGGGGGCCCCTCGGGCCGGCCGGGGGGAGGCCGGCGGATCAAAAATCCGCCGAGGTGGGGGAGGGGGGGGGGGGGGGGGGGGGGGGGGGGGAGGGGGGTCTGGCGCTCACGGGCCTGTTTTGTGATGCAGTCGGCCTCACTGTGCATGGTTAGGACGCGCCGCACGTTGGCGCAGTATGCACAGACGTGACGGCGCCTGTCCCCCGCCTCACCGTGGGCCTCCCCGACGGGGGCCCGATCGCATGAGGCGGGGGCGCGGTTCCAGGCCGGGCAGGGGGCCCCGTGGGTGTGCCTGTCGTAGGTGGCGCGGGCGTCGGCTTGGACTCGGGGGAAGTGTGCGCCTCGGTGGAGAGGGTCGAGTGGGCGGGCTGGGGCGGCGGTGGCTTGGTCGTCGGGCATGGCGATGCAGTCTAGTCTCAGGAGGTTAATCGCTACCGGGTCATGCCACCCCTGGGGGAGGGTTCCGTCCGCGATAGAGGTAAACACGGTCTCGGAGTACCGGCGGACGGTCGCCCAGGGGTAAATGAGGTTATCCCGGCAGACTGCGAGGTGGTGGTGGTGGAGTCCCTGGGCGGAGTGGGCGGGGAAGTCGGGATGGTCGATGAGGGTGAGGAGGGCGAGGGTGTATTCGTCCTTCGTTGCCTCCCCCCTCTTCACCGGCCTCCTCGCTTCACCAGGTCGGAGGGGAATATGTAGTCGACCGGGATACCTTGGCGCCTGACAGAGTGTCGCGCCTCGGCGGATGCCAAGATGTCCCGGACGGCGTCGGCCGCGGAGGCGGGGCTGTGTCGGGTGGGTTCCCCCTGGTAGGCCGGCGACGTGGTGGGCGGTGCTTGTGTGGCGAGGTGGCGGTACCTCCCGTACTCCGGGTGAGCGGCCCCGGGGAGGGTCGCCTGAGGCGGCGGCGGGGGCTGGGCTGCGGTGGTGGTACGCGCCCGAGGCGTAGGGGCGGCCTGGCGTCTCGGGGCAGGTGGGGGCATCTCCGGTGCGGGGGGGGCCTCCCCGGCCTCCAGGGAGTCGATCCGAGCATGAAGGTCGGCCGCCGCCTGGCGCGCCTCGGCGGCGGACTGCCGATGGTCGAGCTGAATGCGCTGGAGTGCCTCCAGTACTACCGACATCTCGGAGCCCGAGGCGTGGTCCGAGGGCGCTGCGGGGGACGCCGGGCCGGAGGCCGGTGACTGGTTCCGCCCGGGTGTTGAGGAGGGCCCCGGGGTGCGGGGGGCGGGGGCCCGGGAGGCTTTTCGTCCGCGTCCTTTTCCTTGAGGCATGCTGAGGCTGAGGTGGAGCAGCGGTCCGAGGTGGGAGCCAAACAGGAAAAGGAGAGGAGCTGGGAGTGCCTGAGGGAGGCCGGCGGGCGGCCTTATAAGGGAAGGGGGACGGGCGACAGCAGGTGAGGTGTGAATGCTGCCGGCCCGGGGGAGGGTGAGAGGTGGCGAGCAGCGGGCGTCGGGTGAGGCGCGAGCGCTGCGGGAGAGGAGGGGGCGGGTGAGGTAGGGGCGCTCCGCGCCGTCGGCCGAGGTGAGAAGGCAGCGCAACACGCGGGGCGGGGGAGGGTCTCTTCCTCTCCTCGCATCAAACGCAATGCTTCGCATTACGACCAAGCCTGAATAGGCTTGTTTTCACCATACGCCAGTTTGACATGAATTCACAGATTGCATTGTTCTAGAACCAATACAGATTACATTAATTCACAAATACCGCCATTACAGAAAACCGCACACAACATGCCATTCTAGAAAGACCTCAGACACCATGAATTCACAGATACCTCAGTTCTAGAACTACTTCAGACTA
Organism: Branchipolynoe longqiensis; assembly: GCA_030323885.1. Taxonomy (NCBI): domain Eukaryota; kingdom Metazoa; phylum Annelida; class Polychaeta; order Phyllodocida; family Polynoidae; genus Branchipolynoe; species Branchipolynoe longqiensis. Next base: position 61,934,071 of record CM059199.1, read on the forward strand.
CATGAATTCACATATACTGCCATTCTAGAACCACCGCAGACGACATGAATTCACATATACCGCTGTTCTACAACCACCTCAGATGACATGAATTCAGAGATACCGCTGTTCTAGAACCACCTCAGACACTCAGACGTAGCGTTAACTGAACAGCTCCCACAGCTTAGTCATGTCACCAAGGCTATCAAATGTGGGTGAAGAAGGTCAGTGCCCACGTGAGCGCCACATGACTTCAGACTGTGGAGTCGATCCATTCAAGCCAGCTGGCGGAGATCAGTGCGCACGATTATGGTGCAGGTAGGTTGTACCAGGCTGGTTACCACTTATGGGCCTGTCACACTATGACGTATGGCGTAAGCGTATGCCAGCGTTTCAGTTGTTGTCGCATATGCCGTCATACGCCGTCATACACCGTCATACGCCGTCATACGCTACGTATACGCTACACATACGATAAGCATACGTCGTATACGCCTGGCGTATCACGGCATACACCGTAGTACGTACGTCCGTCCGAAAATGCTTGTGCATGCTCAACTTTTTCAGCATATTCTCAGCGTATGTCGGAGTATGGGTCATACGCTGCTCATACGCTATGCAAATGCTATGCATACGCCGGTATATGGTATGCATAGGTTAGGGATATGCTGGTATACGTTACGCATATGCTGAAATCGCGCCTTCGGCGTATCTTTAGCATATGTAGCGTATGCATGGCCTACGAGTAACGTTTTTGAGCGTACTCCAAGCAAACATAAAGGGTATACAAAGTGGATACAAAGCATATGCCCAACTAACAAACATCAATCTGAGCCGATTTAGCGGACATGTTTGGACCGTCCTATATGTTTGCACCATTTCTTCATATATCATATAGAGACTGCTTCCTAACAGGTAGTTGCTTTTGATAGTGGTTGGAGCACATGTTAGGACCGTCCTACTCTTCCCATCTGATATGTTGTGTGTATGTATGTACAGGTGGACACTTGCTATCCGGACCGCACTCTGTCCACACCTCTCTCTATCACCTCTCCGCCGGCCATGCTCCTCCTCGATATGTCTGAAAAGAGTTCCAGGAGGGGGAGCCCGCTGGCATTTCACTTTATATTCTTGCTCTGTCCGTGTCTATGGCTCGCTGGACGGTCACCATAGAGCAAATAGACACGGTCCTTTGACTCAAGTCTCCTTATTTCTCTTTCCTAGATTCTGCCCATTTCGATTTCTCCCAGACACAATTCTTCCCCTGACCAGGGTAGTTCTGTTCTTGGGTCGAGCCCTTGACCTTTACGATTTCTGTCTTGTTCTTGTTGATGGAACGACCACTGCTCCCACCTTTGCCCGCCTTCCTCAAACCGCTGCTGGTGACGGGATTCAAGTGCTACTCTACACTACACTACAGTACACTACACCTACAGCTCAACTACACACCGGACTGAAGAGATTCACTGCCGCCCCAATGCCTCGCCATCACTACTTTGTGCAGATGTCCCCAGCTTCTACAACACTCCCCCTACAAAGGTCAGTCTTCAACTACAGATTGGGCCGATTTATCGGAGCCTCTCTACCCAATGTTGCAGTTCTGCAACCGGTAACAATCGTAAGGTTACAAACACCCCCAATTGTTGTTGTTGTTGTACATGTGGACACACTTGCTATCCGGACCACACACTGTCCACACCTCTCTCTATCTCCTCTCCGCCGGCCTTGGTCCTGCTTGGTATGTCTTAAAAGAGTTCCAGGAGAGGGAGCCTGTCACTTTCTACCCTTACTCTGTCTGTGTCTATGGCTCACTGGTTGGTCACCATAGAGCAAATAGACAGAGTCCTTTGACTCAACTCTCCTCATTTCTCTTTCCTAGACACTGCCCTTTCGATTTTCTCCCAGGCATACTTCTTCCCCTGACCAGGGTAGTTGTCTTCTTGGGTGGGGCCCTTCACCTTTACGATTTCTCTGTCTTGTTCTCGTTGCTGGAACCACCGCTGCACCAGCGTTAACCGCCCTTCCCTGAATCACTTGCTGCTGACTGGATACAAGTGCTCAACTAGACCTACTGCTCAACTACCGCCGGACCGAAGAGATTTGCTTCTGCCCCAATGCCTCACCGTTACAACGTTGTACAGATGTCCCCAGCTTCTACAACACTCCCTACTGAAGTTAAATCTTCAACCAAAGATTGGGCCGATTTACCGGAGCCTCTATTAATGTTGCAGTTCTGCAACCGGTAACCCACTATGTTAATAACATAGTGTGTGGTGCTGTGTTACAATATTCCCACTGTCATTACCCCCGCCATGTTATTTTGTAAATGGTTTATTTGTTTGATTGTTTAATTGTCAGTGCCGAAATTGTAAGTAGTCTTTGACTCATCAGAATGTAGATGATTTACATGTGCCATGCTTATTCGAATCTCTAACAAACCGTTGTTGATATGCGGGTTGAGTTGCCACATAACTCTATCACAACAATACATAGTGTAACCTGTTGGCACCTTGTAACCAAGTGGCACAACTAAGTGTGGCCCGAGCCTCTGGCAGTGGGGAGCCTGTCAGTAATGCCAAATAAACAAACCAACTTGGTGATGGTCCCAGCCCGTCCTTAAAATTGCATGCCCCATAATTGTTATTTGTTCAACTGTTAAGAATGCAGCGGGCTAGTAGAAATTCAGGTTTTGTATAATTTTTTAAGTCATTGGTTTGACTCGACCAGGGTTCAAATGCAGGAGTTTGAATCCCACAACCTACGAGAATTGAAGGTGGATGCTCAAATCATTTGGCCATTGCGCCTGGTTACATACAATGTCTATGTAAAAATTATAAATTAAAATAAAAACCGCCCGCCCGACTCTGATTTTTATTTCAAACGGACAATCATCAATCAGCTGTCAATTCTTTTGTTTGTTTGCCTAAGTTGGAATGCTGTGCTGTGTGTGACTGACATGTTCACCTGGTGGATCGATGCAAGTCATGCAAGCCTTGCCGGGTAAGACATACAGCCTTATCAGTATTCTGTATGCATTCACTTTAAATATCTAACAAATATGAGCTGAACATTGAAAGCTGCCTCAAACTAAAGACACGCATGGTATTAGGCCAAATACAAAAAAGAATTGGTGATTGTTCTTTTGAAATAAAAATCTGGGTCGGGGAGGCAATTTTTATTTCATTTTTTATTTTTGACGGAAACGTAATATACCAATATATAACCAGATATGATGGCCGAATGAGTTGAGTGTCTGCCTCCCATTCTGGTAAGTCATGGGATTCAAACTACTGGGTTAGAACCCTGGCCGAGTCATACCAATCTCTTAAAGATTGATACAAAAATTGAATTGCTGCTAGTCTGACACATTTTTAACAGTTAGCAGTGTGATCAACTGTCATTATGATTGGTACTATTGTCTGTGTGACCTGTGATCGGTTGCCACACAAAGGAGTAATCAATTGTCATTTTTTGTGTTGCTTTGTAATTGTTTGGGGTTGCATGGTCCTGTGGTTTTGAGTTTCTGGAATTGATTAATGTTCATCCAGATCATGCAAAGTGCTGGGTTTCAGTATTGACTATGACATGGCACCTATCACTGTTGACCATGTGAATTGCAGGGATGTGGGTGATGCACTTAGTGTCATATTTTAGTTTTTTTTAAAAGGCATGCTGGTACTGTTAACGGCATGTTGATACTTATGATTACTCTACACTGCACTACCTAATGATGCATGATATCATCCTTACAACTATTGTGGCACATTGAGGAAAAGCTGAGATCAATTCAAGGGTACAAGTTCCTAAGATTTGACAGACAAACAAAGCTTCCAAATGGCCAAGTCAAAGCTGGTGGAGGCCGAGGATTCTACTGCAAAGACACACTGCAAATAGACACTGAAAAGTATACCAACCACAACATTTCAAATGGAACTCTGGAATTACAGTGGGCAGTCATCATCAGACCACACACAAAGACAATTCTAATAGGTAATGTATATAGGCCCCCAAATGGGAATATGCAGGAAGCTTTTGACCTACTAAGCTCAACCATGAAACAAATTATAGACATTAACAAATATGAAACTCTTCTCATTGGTGATTACAATGCAGATTACAGTGCAAAAAATCAACCATCAGCCAATATCATGAGACAATTTGCCACAGAATATGAACTGCAACAGATGATTAACAAAACTACTAGAAGCACACAAACCTCAAATACAACAATTGACTTGGCTTTTACAAATATAAAATATTGTACTACATCTGGTATCCTCAACTATAACATAAGTGATCACAAACCTATTTATATAATAAAAAAACAACAAGGAATGACAAACAAACCACATCACACTGGGGCCGCTCATATAGAAACTGCACCTATGAGGACCTTTCAACCACATTACGGGGATTTGCTACCAATGAAATATTTTATGAGCAAGATCCGAACAAGTGCTGGGACATGTTAGAGGCTATCCTTGATAGAGCTGCTGACAAACTTTGCCCAATGATTGAACTGAGAATAAGAAAAAACACAGCTAAATACTTAAATGACGAATTACAAGAACTACAACGAGATCGGGACTACTTTTGCCAAAAGGCTGAATTAACCAAAGACCCAGGGGATGCATTCATAGCAAAATGCTTAAATAGAAAGGCCAGGACTGAGGTTCGAAAGGCAAAATCAAGGTACTATCTTGACCAAGCCATCATTCACAACCAAAACCCCAAGACATGTTGGTATGAACTAGATCAAATAGAGCCTGATCCCAAGCCAACAATCAGTAATCTAATAAATGACAGTACTGGTGAAACAATACCTGATATTCAACTAGCAGAAGAGATCAACAAATACGTTGTTGATATAGGAGCTAACCTAGCCCAACAATTTCAACCAAAAGATGATGTCCAGGAAAACTATAAGGTTGTAGTTAACCAACATAGATATGATCTCATAGAAACAACAAAAGACAAGATCCCTACCAAAGTACAAAATCTATCACCATTCAAACCTTCAGGCATGAAGGACATCAGTTCAACCTTTATCAAGGGCACCATCAAGGCTCTGATAGATGAATGTACATACCTATACAACCTCATAATTACTACTGGAATTTTCCCAGAAAAATGGAAGAGAGCAACAGTTACCCCTATACCCAAGGTAGGTAACCCAAAGTCCTGTAATGAACTGCGACCAATATCCATACTACCTCTCCCTGGCAGAATAATTGAACAGATAATTCATGACCAAATAAAAACATTTCTTGAGGACACTAACTATTTAGCCACCCAACAAAATGGCTTCAGAAAAGAAAGGTCAACGACTAAGGCACTTGCCTCATTAATGGATGAATTGTTGATTAACACAGACAGAGGTGAGCTTACAATAGCTGTTTTTTTTTATTTCAAGAAAGCTTTTGATACAATTGACCACAAAATCCTGCTATCTAAGATCAAAAGAGCTGGACTGGGAAAAAGATCATGTAGGTTCATAGCCAACTACTTAAACAATAGACAACAAGTCACAAAAATTAATAATACAGAATCCTCCACGAGAACTGTCAGAACAGGAGTGCCCCAAGGTTCCACTTTGGGACCACTCCTCTTTCTGATATTTCTCATTGCTGTCTACCAGTGCTAATTTCACACTTTTTGCGGATGATGGTACTATGGTAAACAAGGTGTTAAAAAAGGTCAATAGTTGGTGTGCTGATAACAGACTTACCTTAAACACACACAAATCAGAATATGTGATATTTGGAACAGGCACACATCATCGTCGTCCTTGCTCAACGTGCCTCGAGCGGGCCGCCAACGCGGTGTTACCATCATTCCATGTCCTGCCAATGCGCCGCTAATGCGCCATCCAACACGTTGGCGCACGTCTCGGTGCATCGAAAGTTTTGTGCAAGCACAAAACCTCGACCCGGCCCGACGCGCGCCAACATGTTGGTCAAAACGTTGGTCGCGCTCAAGGTGTACCGATGTGTACCGACGCACAACGAATGCGTTGATAATGCCCCATTAACGCATCATGACAGGTCACGACAGGTCCCGACGTTTCGCCCAAAATGGCAACACGTTGCCACGCGTTGAAGCGCGTTCGTGAGAAACGTCGTACTGTGACAGGGCCTTAAGCCTTCGGTTCTGTCAAGAACCTGTACCACAAGGTACAACTCTGCAAGGCAGGCGCGTCAAACTCGATATATAGCGATATAGCGATTGGTAGACAGGAAGTGTGAACACTTATTTGTCTCTCATTTTTGCTTGAGTGCAAGTAATTAGCAACACAAGGAATAAATTAGTAGCATGTGGTGAATAAGTGGTCAAATTTCCCTGGATCATCAGCCCATGATTTTTCTAATCTGTTCTTGAATGAATTTATTGAGCCAGCATCAATAACATTTTGTGGGAGACTATTCCATATATTTATGATCCTGTTTGATAAACTGTGTTGCCTTAATTTTGAAACGGCTCTGGGTTTGACTAGTTTGAGATTATGGCCCCGGCTGCCTTCTCTTTTATTCAAGGTGAAAAATTGGTTCATATCTATTTTGTCAAAACCTTTCATAATTGTAAATACTTCAATTATGTCACTTCTTTTCCTTCTGTAAGAAAGGGTAGGAAGTTTCAATTTCCTGAGCCTCTGTTCATAGGGTAAGTCCTTTATAACTGCAACTAGTTTCGTTGCACGTCTCTGAACCTTTTCGATCTCCAGAATATCTTTCCGAAAAATTGGGCTCCACATTTGTGGACGGTATTCCAAAATTGGCCTAACAAGACACTTATGTTTTGCTATACCTGCAATACCTGTGTAGTAGTCTGAACATGAGCTCTACTACAACACCCAGGAGGGGGGGTAAGGGGGGGAGAGTTCAGGCAGGGAGGGGGGGGGGGAGGGAAGGGAGGCGGGGGGGGGGGGGAGAGGGGGGGGCGGGGGGGTGGGGGGAGAGCTAGGGGGAGGGGGGCGGGGGAGGGGGCAGGGGGGGGGGGGGGTTAAAAAGGTGGCAGGGTGTGGAGGGGGGGAGGGAGGCGGTAAAAAGACCCCCAGTAAAAAGGAGGGCAGTAAAAACAGGTAGGGCCAGGGGGGGGGGGGCCAGGGGGGGGGGGGGGGGTAATGGGGGGGGGGGGAGGGGGGGGTAAAAGCACGGAGACTACGCCGTACACCAGCGCAGTACCACTACACTGCGCTAGGTGGCGGCACGGGTAGCCACTGGTCAGACCCCAACTGGGCTGACCTCTACTGTGTGTGGTCACTCCCCCCCCCCCCACCCCCCCACACACACACACACCTATAGAGTCGATGTGGGATCTGGCGAGTCAGGGGGCGGGTCAGACAACTACTGACGCCGCGGAGAGCAGATGGTTTAATAAACCAGGTTGAAGCGTACTCTAATTGAATCTTGGTGTTCTTCCGTGAGTAACCGCGAGAGTGGGAGTCAGAGGGCGGTGGGCCATTACACCTGCATACCCTATATGTATATGTAGAGTGCGTATATGTATAAGGTGTATATACATCCAGGGTGTATATATGTAGTGCTTACATTTGTGTAGCCTGTACAAATATGTAGCATATGTACATAGGCGGCATGAATAAGCACCAACAGATAGAGAGGTGAGACGTCTAGAACAGAATTCAGCCATAATTGTGTCACATACCCTAGGGGTATTCTTCTAATGTTAAAACTGGATGTGGTGGATGAATCGATAGAGCGCAGGCTTCCTGTGTGGAAGTTTTGGAGTTTGAAACCCAGCCGAGTCAAACAAATGACTTATAAAATTGATACTTGTCCCTACCTAGCCTGGCACTCAGCATTACTAGGATGGGACAATGGCTGGTTAGCACATTATCAGGATAGTGTGACCATGTGAGATACCGAGTCATGGTACTGGCGGCCTGGTCTCCCAGTGGGGTAGCACTGCAAAGTTGCCATGAGTGTTACCACCCATCTTACATAATACGTAATCCAATATATTCCGGACATTCTCAGCGCTACAGCTCTGTCTGAAAAATACAAATTCACTCAACCAAAGATCTCAAAAACCTTTGGCAATGCATTCCCCTCCCATGTCCATTCACTACCCAGGAACTGTCCCCATCCAATCAACGTTTGTTTCATTTGTTTGTTGTTGATTCACATCCTAGCAACATCTAAGGTCATATCAGATTGCGTACCGACTTGTGACAGTGTGCATTCATGGTGATTTTGTAGTGCTGCCTCACTGGGAGACCAGGCTGCCAGCATTATGACCTAATAAATATCCCACAATGTCACATCATCCTGATACTGTGCTAACCAGTCCTTGTCCTATCCCATTAATGCTGATCACTAGGGACAAGTATAAATTTCATAAGACATTGGCTTCAGTCGGCTTGGATTGAAACTCCCGACCTTCCACACTGTAAGTCTGCGCTCTATCCATTAGGCCACCGTGTCCCTTTGAATCAACGTGGCTACAACACTTCAAAATAAAGACGAGTAAAGGGCCGTTTCTTCCTACCCGAAACATGCTGCCATCTCTAGTTCACATTTGAAATTACAATACTCAGTTCACATTATTACCACTAGATGGTGCCACTGTGCCATATGGTCCAACATTAAAAGACGCAACAAATAAGTCTTGCCAAGTGGTTCACACTGTCACTTTCAAAAGGGATTTGTTCCTTCAAGAATACATGCATGTCATGTTTTAATGGTGAAGTGGAAACAACACAAACAGAAGTGTCCATCTTTGTATGTATGCTGAAACTGTGTGCTACAAGGATAGCAACGTGATTGCAACACTCGACAGGTGAATGGTCAGGGACCCATGGACACCCTTTACTTGAGCTCAAGGCTGCGCAGTCCGATGAAGATCACATTTTCAAAATAATTTGTTTAATTTAGATTTGATTCTACATATTTAACTTATATACTAATGCACTTATTAAACATGTATTGCCACATATGAATGTATACTGAGGCTATTTAATAGAGCCTGTTACTGCAGTTGCATTCAGCTGCATTGTCTGATGGCGTTTAATTTTGAGATACAGAGTTCAGGTTGACCATTAGAACCTAATAGTCACTAGTATCTAGTAACTTTGAAGAAAAATGGTTAATTTTGGGGCAATTTGAGCCAAAAGATCTTGCCAAAAGTCCTGCAACTATGACACAGATGTTCATCTCGCGATGTCCATGTGATGTGAGCTGACCTACTAATTTCTAGGTAGTCTGGTCTCCTACTATTTTCTACTGGCTAAGTCAGGTTCATCCAGCTGGTAAGACTCATCTTACACCATCAAACTTCCACTATGTGTCCTGGAACCTGACTAAAGCCATATATGCTACTGGTAATGAGGGCAATACTAGTCAGGTCACGAGATTGACTAATTGGTTAATGGGTTCCCTGTCTGATGGCTTTCTCAAAGTAAGTGTCCCCAGGAATGAGGTAGTAAATTCACTGATTATTCTATGTATGCTGTCCCAAATCACTAGTTAATATACTAATATCTAAGCTGGGTATATATAATCAAATGTAGATAAGTGTTTTGGTTTTGAAAAATATATATTTCGTCGGACCATGCAACTTTAAGGCCGAGCGCCACGTTAGAAAGCGACGAGTATCCGCATGCGAGGCACGCACTGTACCAACTCGACCAGCGCACCCTTGCACACACCGGGCCCGTATCGATGTTCTCCTTGGCGGGCTCCTCCCATGTGAAGAAGAGGCGCAGGACCAGCGCGTACGGGCAGTCCTCGTTCATACTCTCTGTCCACATGCAGCCGCCAGACTCCACATTGCCGTTCACTATGGGCACATGCACAGTCTCCATGGTCAGCACTTTGCCTGCAATCAAATACACATCATGACTTATTCTCTCAAAATTGGCCACCACATATTTGGTTTCCATGGTACGATATTGATAACAAGTAAAATAATTATTGTAGCCTCTGTGTGTTAACACTCATTAAGTATTATAGCACTATTCCACGAAAGATATCAAGAGTAGACTCATGATGTTGTGCTAAAGTCAAAATGTGAAAATTTACATATTTAGCAAAACTTGTTTTCAACTAGTTTTGTATGTTTTTCTTGTAAGACATAACTTTGTTTGCTTAACTATAATCAATCCAATCTTGCGAGACTTTATTTTGTATGTTAAAGTGATATTTTGGATGTGTATTTGATCTTCATGTTACACAAGTGATACCAATGTATTGCTCAATTTGTATAAGATCAAAATAAAAAAGTGAAATGTATTTTTGTGAACTCTAACATATGCATGAGATGCAAACATTCATAAGAATATGGCTTCTGGATTTATTTTGAATGTTTTTTGGTATTATTTGGAAAGTTTTCACTTTTGATCTCCATGTCACACTTTAGTGCCCATTTTCAGAGAATGACCCAGATACACAAGCTTCATCATATGACCCCAAACAGAATTGGTGATCGTTCAAGCCCGTGCCTGAAAAATCGCCCACCCCTGAATTTAGATTTGTGTTGTTGTTGTTGTTGTAAATATAGTTTATTCATTGAATAAAGTCTTTTGTCAGCGCCGTGGCACTGGTCTTCCATCCATGTGACAATACAGTTATTTACAATATATGCAGCTAGCCCAAATCAGCTGAAATAACAATATCAAACATTCAAAGACTTACATATGGTATAGTTTTTGACAATTCACATACAAAAAAAATAGCAGTATATGTTGATTTCCTACACACTTGATACATTACATGTGTATTGATTAGACCTTTACATTACGGAGTGGTTAGGTACATAGTTTTCCTTCATAGGTTTGTATGCCTACTATGTTGTGAATTGCAAAACTATCATGTTTTTGGAGTTAACATTTGAGATGGAGTGAGTGTTAGTAGAATAGTTTGTTTATTCTGTTAGATATAGTGTGGTTAGCTTATAGGGTTATGCTTAACAGGTTAATACCTCAGGTGTGTTTTTTGACTACATGAAGTAGTTTGAGTAAGTAGGTTGTTAGTAATGATGGGATAAACAATGCTTGGAGGATTGTATGTTTCAGTCATTTAGTAGTCTGATACAGACTTTATTAGTGTCTATGTTTGTACAAAGACCCCATAATACCAAGACAGCTCACTCAGCCTGTACTGTGTAATCAAAATGATCAAACCCACCACTTGGTGTGCTGGCTGTTCCCCCGGCTAAAGAGATGCCACAATATATGCAGAAATGTATATATGAATGTGAAAGCTGTGTGACGATGGCGATGAGGACGACGATGATGTGTGCCTGTTCATAGCAATTCTATATTGATGTGTATTCACGCTTACCCGCCTCATGCATGATATAACCGTATGTGTTTACATGTGAAACACCAACCAGCAGCTGGGCCGATCAAACCCACCACAAGGTGGCACCGCCAAATTTACATCACATGGGAGAGATAGGGAGTGAGCCGTCCCAGTACCATAGGGCCCCCGGTCTATAGCAATACTACCAGACTGATACACCTTTCCGAATTTGCTGGGCAAATAATTTGTACGGTGGATAACTTGGTTTGTTGGCAGCAGCCAAAGGAGCGCATGGGGTGGTGGGAGGGGGTGGGGTGGCCATAGATGCTTATAACAGATAGCTAATTAAAGATGGCGACCTCATCACTAGGCCTGTAGAAGGGCCTGATTGGCTTGGTGAATTCTTACCAGGTTCTTGAATTCTAGTTGTGTTTGTGCATGTCTAATTCTGACTGGGAGTTCATTCCATAATTTGCTGCATTTGTAGATAGGGGCTCTTGTCAGCCTATTTGTGAGTGGTTTAGGAACTTTGAGGAGTGTAGCATCCCCCTGCCTGGTAACTCTGGTAGTATGGTCTATGTAGTTTTCATCCTTGGCTCTGATAAACATAAGAGATAGCAGATGTGCATCTCTCCTTTGGCTCAGGTACGTGATATTAGATCTAGTGTGCATTTCATTCAGTGAGAGAACTTTGCCCCTATATACTGTTCTAAGAGCTCGGTTTTGAGTTCTCTGTAATTTATTTTCTTGTTGTTTTGTTAAAAGGCCATAGATTAGATCATTATAATCTATTATTGGCAGCATAGTTGCCTTATACAGTTTGAGCGCTGTGTTCTCACTCATGTAGCATCTTATTTTTCTAAAGGTTGTCATTCTCATACCTAGAATTTGGTTCAGCCTCGATAGTTGCTGGTTCGCATTCAGTGTAGAGTCAAGTGTGGTTCCTAAGTATTTGTATGAGTTCACTTCTCTTAGCACTGCATTGCCTATACATAGCTCTATATTTTGCGCATGCAATTTTCTAGATTTTGTTCCAAATATCACATATTCAGATTTTTGTGTGTTTAAGGTAAGCCTGTTATCAGCATACCAAATATTGACCTTTTTTAACACCTTGTTTACAATAGTAGCTGCCAGAATAATGTTTTTATTGTGCACTGTGAGGACAGCATCATCCGCAAAAAGTGTGAAATTAGCACTGGTAGACAGCAATCGTAGGTCATTAATAAATATCAGAAAGAGGAGTGGTCCCAAAGTGGAACCTTGAGGCATTCCTGTTCTGACAGTTCTCGTGGAGGATTCTGTATTATTAATTTTTGTGACTTGTTGTCTATTGTTTAAGTAGTTGGATATGAACCTACATGATCTTTTTCCCAGCCCAGCTCTTTTGATCTTACATAGCAGGATTTTGTGGTCAATTGTATCAAAAGCTTTCTTGAAATCAAGAAAAACAGCTATTGTAAGCTCACCTCTGTCTGTGCTAATCAACAATTCATCCATTAATGAGGCAAGTGCCTTAGTCGTTGACCTTTCTGTTCTGAAGCCATTTTGTTGGGTGGCTAAATAGTTAGTGTCCTCAAGAAATGTTTTTATTTGGTCGTGAATTATCTGTTCAATTATTCTGCCAGGGAGAGGTAGTATGGATATAGGTCGCAGTTCATTACAGGACTTTGGGTTACCTACCTTGGGTATAGGGGTAACTGTTGCTCTCTTCCATTTTTCTGGGAAAATTCCAGTAGTAATTATGAGGTTGTATAGGGATGTAAATTCATCTATCAGAGCCTTGATGGTGCCCTTGATAAAGGTTGAACTGATGTCCTTCATGCCTGAAGGTTTGAATGGTGATAGATTTTGTACTTTGGTAAGGATCTTGTCTTTTGTTGTTTCTATGAGATCATATCTATGTTGTTTAACTACAACCTTATAGTTTTCCTGGACATCATCTTTTGGTTCAAATTTTTGGGCTAGGTTAGCTCCTATATCAACAAAGTATTTGTTGATCTCTTCTGCTAGTTGAATATCAGGTATTGTTTCACCAGTACTGTCATTTATTAGATTACTGATTTTTGGCTTGGGATCAGGCTCTATTTGATCTAGTTCATACCAACATTTCTTGGGATTTTGGTTGTAAATGATGGCTTGGTCAAGATAGTACCTTGATTTTGCCTTTCGAACCTCAGTCCTGGCCTTTCTAGTTAAGCATTTGGCTATGAATGTATCCCCTGGGTCTTTTGTTAATTCAGCCTTTTGGCAAAGGAATTCCCGATCTCGTTGTAGTTCTTGTAATTCGTCATTTAAGTATTTAGCTGTGTTTTTTCTTATTCTCAGTTCAATCATTGGGCAAAGTTTGTCAGCAGCTCTATAAAGGATAGCTTCTAACATGTCCCAGCACTTGTTCGGATCTTGCTCATAAAATATTTCATTGGTAGCAAATCCCCGTAATGTGGTTGAAAGGTCCTCATAGGTGCAGTTTCTATATGAGCGGCCCCAGTGTGATGTGGTTTGTTTGTCATTCCTTGTTTGTTTTTTTATTATATAAATAGGTTTGTGATCACTTATGTTGTAGTTGAGGATACCAGATGTAGTACAATATTTTATATTTGTAAAAGCCAGGTCAATTGTTGTATTTGAGGTTTGTGTGCTTCTAGTAGTTTTGTTAATCATCTGTTGCAGTTCATGTTCTGTGGCAATTGTCTCGTGATATTAGCTGATGGTTGATTTTTTGCATTGTAATCTGCATTGTAATCACCAATGAGAAGAGTTTCATATTTGTTAATGTCTATAATTTGTTTCATGGTTGAGCTTAGTAGGTCAAAAGCTTCCTGCATATTCCCATTTGGGGGCCTATATACATTACCTATTAGAATTTTCTTTGTGTGTGGTCTGGTGATGACTGCCCACTGTAATTCCAGAGTTCCATTTGAAATATTGTGGTTGGCATACTTTTCAGTGTTTATTTGCAGTGTGTCTTTGCAGTAGAATCCTAGGCCTCCACCAGCTTTGACTTGGCCATTTGGAAGCTTTGTTTGCCTGTCAAATCTTAGGAACTTGTACCCTTGAATTGATATCAGCTTTTCCTCAATGTGGCTGTTTAGCCATGTTTCTGATACTGTAAAAATATCAGGTCCTGACCATGGCAGGTCCATTCTTAGTTGTTCAATTTTATGGGTTAGACTACGTACATTAAGGTGTCCTATTTTAAAGCTTGGCAGACCCTTCAGGTCGTTCAGAGGAAGCCTGGCCAGTAATTGCCCCCAGTTGTGGTCCCAACGTGCTCAAACCTAAGAACCATTGTCTCCCCAGTAAATATTATTACTGCCCTGTCTGTTGCCAGCACAAGATTAGTTATGAAAGTTAAAGTTGTTATCCCACCCGCAATGGAATAAAGTAATAATGTCATATCGATGACTATTTTCCAAGTAATTGACTGTTGCATAGAGTGAGTATAAGTTATATTGGTAGATGGGGGTGAGTTAATGATTTGGACATCCGTTGCTGGAGTGTCCATAGATATCAAGGCCGTCTGTCTCATGGGTTATGAGATGTAATATTATCTGATCGGTTTGTGACTGTGTAGCATGCTCGCAAGGATTAGCAACCAAACATCACCCACAATAGTTGTAAGGATGATATCATGCATCATTAGGTAGTGCAGTGTGGAGTAATCATAAGTATCAACATGCCGTTAACAGTACCAGCATGCCTTTTAAAAAAAACTAAAATATGACACTAAGAGCATCACCCACATCCCTGCAATTCACATGGTCAACAGTGATAGGTGCCATGTCATAGTCAATACTGAAACCCAGCACTTTGCATGATCTGGATGAACATTAATCAATTCCAGAAACTCAAAACCACAGGACCATGCAACCCCAAACAATTACAAAGCAACACAAAAAATGACAATTGATTACTCCTTTGTGTGGCAACCGATCACAGGTCACACAGACAATAGTACCAAACATAATGACAATTGATCATACTGCTAACTATTAAAAATGTGTCAGACTAGCAGAAATTCAATTTTTGTATCAATCTTTAGGAGATTGGTATGACTCCGCCAGGGTTCTAACCCAGTAGTTTGAATCCCATGACTTACCAGAATGGGAGGCAGACACTCAACTCATTCGGCCATCATATCTGGTTATATATTGGTATATTACGTTTCCGTCAAAAATAAAAAATGAAATAAAAATTGCCTCCCCGACCCAGATTTGTATTTCAAAAGAACAATCACCAATTCTTTTTTGTATTTGGCCTAATACCATGCGTGTCTTTAGTTTGAGGCAGCTTTCAATGTTCAGCTCATATTCGTTAGATATTTAAAGTGAATGCATACAAAATACTGATAAGGCTGTATGTCTTACCCGGCAAGGCTTGCATGACTTGCATCGATCCACCCGGTGGACATGTCAGTCACACACAGCACAGCATTCCAACTTAGGCAAACAAACAAAAGAATTGACAGCTGATTGATGATTGTCCATTTGAAATAAAAATCAGAGTCGGGCGGGCGGTTTTTATTTTAATTTTTAATTTCTACGTAGACATTGTACGTAACCAGGCGCAATGGCCAAATGATTTGAGCATCCACCTTCAATTCTCGTAGGTTGTGGGATTCAAACTCTTGCATTTGAACCCTGGTCGAGTCAAACCAATGACTTAAAAAATTATACAAAACCTGAATTTCTACTAGCCCGCTGCATTCTTAACAGTTGAACAAATAACAATTATTGGGCATGCAATTTTAAGGACGGGCTGGGACCATCACCAAGTTGGTTTGTTTATTTGGCATTACTGACAGGCTCCCCACTGCCAGAGGCTCGAGTCACACTTAGTTGTGCCACTTGGTTACAAGGTGCCAACAGGCTACACTATGTATTGTTGTGATAGAGTTATGTGGCAACTCAAGCCGCATATCAACAACGGTTTGTTAGATTCGAATAAGCATGGCACATGTAAATCATCTACATTCTGATGAGTCAAAGACTACTTACTATTTTGGCACTGACAATTAAACGATCAAAAAAATAAACCATTTACAAAATAACATGGCGGGGGTAATGACAGTGGGAATATTGTAACACAGCACCACACACTATGTTATTAACATAGTGGGTTACCGGTTGCAGAACTGCAACATTAATACAGGCTCCGGTAAATCGGCCCAATCTTTGGTTGAAGATTTAACATCAGTAGGGAGTGTTGTAGAAGCTGGGGACATCTGTACAACGTTGTAACGGTGAGGCATTGGGGCAGAAGCAAATCTCTTCGGTCCGGTGGTAGTTGAGCAGTAGGTCTAGTTGAGCACTTGTATCCAGTCAGCAGCAAGGGATTCAGGGAAGGGCGGTTAAAGCTGGTGCAGCGGTGGTTCCAGCAACGAGAACAAGACAGAGAAATCGTAAAGGTGAAGGGCCCCACCCAAGAAGACAACTACCCTGGTCAGGGGAAGAAGTATGCCTGGGAGAAAATCGAAAGGGCAGTGTCTAGGAAAGAGAAATGAGGAGAGTTGAGTCAAAGGACTCTGTCTATTTGCTCTATGGTGACCAACCAGTGAGCCATAGACACAGACAGAGTAAGAGTAGAAAGTGAAATGCTGGCAGCCTCCCTCTCCTGGAACTCTTTTCAGACATATTGAGGAGGAGCATGGCCGGCGGAGAGGTGATAGAGAGAGGTGTGGACAGAGTGCGGTCCGGATAGCAAGTGTCCACCTGTACATACATACACACAACATATCAGATGGGAAGAGTAGGACGGTCCTAACATGTGCTCCAACCACTATCAAAAGCAACTACCTGTTAGGAAGCAGTCTCTATATGATATATGAAGAAATGGTGCAAACATATAGGACGGTCCAAACATGTCCGTTAAATCGGCTCAGATTGATGTTTGTTAGTTGGGCATATGCTTTGTATCCACTTTGTATACCCTTTATGTTTGCTTGGAGTACGCTCAAATACGTTACTCGTAGGCCATGCATACGCTACATATGCTAAAGATACGCCGAAGGCGCGATTTCAGCGTATGCGTAACATATACCAGCATATCCCTAACCTATGCATACCATATACCGGCGTATGCATAGCATATGCATAGCGTATGAGCAGCGTATGAGCAGCGTATGAGCCATACTCCGACATACGCTGAGAATATGCTGAAAAAGTTGAGCATGCACAAGCATTTTCGGACGGACGTACGTACGACGGTGTATGACGTGATACGCCAGGCATATACGACGTATGCTTATCCTATGTGTAGCGTATGACGGCATATGACGGTGTATGACGGCGTATGACGGCATATGCGACAACAACTGAAACGCTGGCATACGCTTACGCCATACGTCATAGTGTGACAGGCCCATAAGCGGTAACCAGCCTGGTACAACCTACCTGCACCATAATCCTGCGCATTGATCTCCGCCAGCTGGCTGGAATGGATCGATTCCACAGTCTGAAGTCATGTAGTTGCCTTAAAAGTCACGTGGCGCTCACGTGGGCACTGACCTTCTTCACCCACATTCGATAGCCTTCGTGACATGACTAAGCTGTGGGAGCTGTTCAGTTAACGCTACGTCTGAGTGTCTGAGGTGGTTCTAGAACAGCGGTATCTGTGAATTCATGTCATCTGAGGTGGTTGTAGAACAGCGGTATATGTGAATTCATGTCGTCTGCGGTGGTTCTAGAATGGCAGTATATGTGAATTCATGTAGTCTGAGGTAGTTCTAGAACTGAGGTATCTGTGAATTCATGGTGTCTGAGGTCTTTCTAGAATGGCATGTTGTGTGCGGTTTTCTGTAATGGCGGTATTTGTGAATTAATGTAATCTGTATTGGTTCTAGAACAATGCAATCTTTGAATTCATGTCAAACTGGCGTATGGTGAAAACAAGCCTATTCAGGCTTATCCATGATAGGCAGTATAAATCTTCAACAACATGTCATCTTTGGTCGTTCTCAGAAATAGGCACCACATTTTGTTAATTATTATTAACATTACATTGTTAATGATTAATTCTTTATTGTTTCAAAATTGTTGTTGTAAAACATAATGTTTGTCACACACAACGGGGCTTGTCAACTTTATCACAAATTATTGATAAAGGCAATCAATTTGTATGGATTATGACCACTACTGCACAGCTGCAAAAGGAAGTGCATGTGGTTCACTAGTATTAACATAATAAACAAACGATCACAAAACACCCTCCCCCCAAATAAAACAACCAAGCACTCATCACATTCAAAAGGGGCTGTATTAAACCGTCACATTCAATAGGGTTGTATCAAACCACCACATTCAATAGGATGTATCAAATCATCACATTCAAAAGGGGCAGTATCAAACAGTCCCATGCAATCGTGCTGTATCAAACCGTCAGGTTCAATATAGCTGTATCAAACCATCACATTCAATAGGGATGTATCAAATCATCACATTCAAAAGGGGCTGTATCAAACCGTCACTTTCAACAGGGCCTGCATCAAACCATCACATTCAATTGGGATGTATCAAACCATCACTTTCAATTGGGATGTATCAAACCATCACATTCAATAGGGATGTATCAAATCATCACATCCAAAGGGGTTGTATCAAACAGTCACATTCAATAGGGTTGTATCAAACTGCCACAGTTAATATGGCTGTATCAAAGCATCACATTCAAAAGGGGAGGTATCCAACCATCACCTTCAATAGGGATGTATCAAACCGTCACATTCAATAGGGCTGTATCAAACCATCACATTCATTAGGGATGTATCAAACCGTCTCACAGAACAGGGGCTGTAATCAAACCGTCACACAGAACAGGGGCTGTAACAAACCGTCACACACAACAGGGTCTCTACCAAACCGTCACATTCAAAAGGGGATGTATCAAACCGTCTCACACAACAGGGGCTGTAATCAAACCGTCACTCACAACAGGGGTTGTAATCAAACCGTCACACACAACAGGGGTTGTATCAAACCGTCACACACAACAGGGGCTGTGTCAAACAGTCACATTCAACAGGGGCTGTATCAAACCGTCACACACAACAGGGGCTGTATCAAACCCTCACATACAACAAGGGCTGTATCAAACCCTCACACACCAGGGGATGTATCAAACCATCACATTCAACAGCAGAGGTACCACACCATCACGTTCAACAGGGCCTGCATCAAACCGTCCCATTCAACAGGGGCTGTACCAAATCATCACCTTCAACAGGGGATGCATCAAACCATCTCACACAACATGGGATGTATCAAACAGTTACATTCAACAGGGGATGTATAAAACCGTTACATTCAACAGGGTATGTATCAAACCATCAGATTCAACAGGGCCTGTATCAAACCATCTCAGACAACAGGGGATGTATCAAGCCGACGCATTCAACACGGGCTATATCAGACTGTCACATTCAACAGGAGATGTATCAAACAGTCGCAAACGAAAGGGGAGGTATCAAACCGTCACATTCAACAGGGGATGTATAAAACCCTCACACACATCAGGGGTTGTATTAAACCGTCACATTCAACAGGGGATGTATAAACCCGTCATATTCAACAGAGGCTGTATCAAACTATCCCACACAACAGGGGATGTATCAAGCTGTCACATTCAAGAGAGCTGTATCACACCGTTATGCACAGCCGGGATGTATCAAACGGTCACACACAACAGGAGCTGTATCAAACCATCACACACAACATGGGCTGTATCAAACCGTCACACACAACAGGGGATGTATTAAGCCGTCACATTCAAAAGGGGCTGTATCAAACCATCTCACACAACAGGGGATGTATCACGCCGACACATTCAACAGGGGCTGTATCAAACAGTCACATTGATCAGGGGATGTATCAAACCGTCGCCCACAACAGGGGATGTATCAAACCATCACATTCAACAGGGGATGTATCAAACCTTCTCATACAACAGGGGCTGTATCAAACCGGCACATTCAAAAGGAGATGTATCAAACCTTCTCATACAACAGGGCCTGTATCAAACCGCCACACACAACTGGGGCTGCATCAATCCGTCACACACAACCGGAACTGGGTCAAACCATGACACACAACAGGGGATGTATCAAATCATCACATTCAAAAGGGGCTGTATCAAACCATCACATTCAACTGGGCTGTATAAAATCTTCACATTCAACAGGGCTGTATCAAACCATCACAGTCAACATGGGCTTTATCAAACCGTCGCACACAACAGGGTTTGTACAAACCGTCACAAACAACATGGGATGTATCACACCGTCACACACAACATGGGGTGTATCAAATCGTCACACAGCAGGGGATGTATGAAACCATCACACACAAAAGGGGATGTATCAAACCTTCACAAACAAAAGGGGATGCATCAAACCGTCATGCACAACAGGGGCTGTATCAAACCCTGATACACAACAGGGATGTATCAAACTGTCATACACAGTGAGGGGGGTGGTGTTTGAGCGGTGAGGGGGCGGGGTGGGAGGTGTGTGTGCAGGTTAGGGGGTGGGAGGTGTGTCTGCGGTGATGGGGCGGGCTGGGAAGTGTTTGTGCAGGTGAGGGGGGTGGGAGGTGTGTGCAGGTGTGGGGCGGGTAGCAGGTGTGTGTGCGGGGAGAGCAGGGTGGGAGGTGTGTCTGCGGCGAGGCGGGGTGGCTGGTGTGTGCGCGGTGAGGGTCGGGTGGGTGGTGTGTATGCTGTGAAGGGGAAGTTGGAGGTCTGTGCGCAGGTGAAAAGGGGGGGCTGATTGGTTGAGAAGCGATGTTGATGGTCAAAAGTGCAAAAGGAAAGGTTCATTCCTACTGTGCATTCCAACTGAGCGCACAGACATGTGCATTCCAACTGAACATTCCAACTGTGCATTCCAACTGAGCACACAAACAGGTGAATTCCAACTGAACATTCCAACTGTGCATTCCAACTGAGCACATGGACAGATGCATTCCAACTGAACATTCCAACTGTGCATTCCAACTGAGCACACAAAGAGATGTCTACTGCACTAATCTAACACCACTACAACCCTACCTTGCCGACTACTGCACTAATCTAACACCACCACAACCCCGCCTTCCCGACTACTGCACTAATCTAACACCACTACAACCTCCACTTGCCGACTACTGTACTGATCTAACACCACCACAACCTCCCCTTGCTGTCTACTGCACTAATGTAACACCACCACAACCCCACCTTGCCGACTACTGCACTAATCTAATACCACTACAACCCCACCTTGCCGACTACTGTACTAATCTAACACCACCACAACCCCACCTTGCCGACCACTGCACTAATCTAACACCACTACAACCCAACCTTGCCGACTACTGTACTAATCTAACACCACCACAACCTCCCATTGCCGACTACTGCACTAATGTAACACCACCCCAACCCCACCTTGCCGACTACTGCACTAATCTAATACCACTACAACCCCACCTTGCCGACTACTGTACTAATCTAACACCACCACAACCCCACCTTGCCGACTACTGGGAGGTAGGAGAGGGAGGGATGGGAGGGAGGATATGGAGGGGAGGGAGGGCAGGGCGTGGGGGCGTGGAGGGGTAGGCCGAAATGGGTGGCCCACTTAGTTCTCTGGCCTCACAGAGTCTCAGGTTGGAGGTTAGTAGACCGAGGTTGCTCCTGGAGAAGGCGGATCAATCAGGACAGACTGGCGGGACAGGCCGGCGCAGCTGCCCGCCGGGTGATAATGCACTGTCCGTGGGTCAAGGGGTCATGGGTGAGGGGCTGCGGAAAGGACCGAATGGTGGGTTACTGAAAGGAAGGGTGCGGGGAGGGGGAAGGGGGCAGGAAGGGTGTGGAGGGGTGGGAGGGGTGGGAGGGGTAGGATGCGCATATGGGCAGAAAGGGGGCAGAAAGCGGGCAGAAAGGGGGCAGAAAGTGGGGAAGGTCAGTGTGTTTTGAGTTGTAAGAAGTTGCAGAGGATGGAGGCATTGGAGGAGGTGGAGAGGTGGGAGGGAGTAAAGGGGCGGGAGAGGGAAGGCAGGGACACAGAGGCGGGAGGAGGAAGAGGGACAGAGAGACAAGAGGGACAGCGGGGAAGAGGGGCGGGAGGGGGAAGAGGGGAAGACATTACACCTCTCATCATTACATTCGTCAACCTCTGTACCACACGACCTGGCCACCTAGTGGTAGCTGCTCACACCACAGACAGGTCAACTAGTGGCAGCTGCTCCCAACACAGACCTGTCACCTAGTGGCAGCGGTGCACACCCCATACCGGCCACCTACCGACAGCTGCTCACACCAAAGAACGGCTACCTACTGGCAGCTGCTCACAACACAGACCGGCCACCTCATGGCAGCTGCTCACACCACAGACCGCCACCCACCGGCAGCTGCTCACACCACAGACCGGCCACCTAGTGGCAGCTGCTCACACCACATACCGGCCACCTAACGGCAGCTGCTCACACCACATACCGACCAACCTACTGACAGATGCTCACACCACAGACCGGCCACCTAGTGGCAGCTGCTCACACCACATACCAGCCACCTACCGGCAGCTGCTCACACCACATACCAGCCACCTACTGACAGCTGCTCACACCACAGACCGGCCACCTACCGGCAGCTGCTCACACCACATGCCGGCCACCTATCGGCAACCCCTTATACCCCACCACACACTTTGGTCGGGTTGTTGTTCTTTTACGTACTAGCAACATTTAAGGTAATATCAGGATGAGTACTAACTTGTGACAGTGTTCACTCATGGCGACTTGATAGGGGTGGCCCACCAAAAGAACAGGCCATGATCCGATATGACACACAGTCACATTCACATTATCCTGAATCTGTGCGAACCAGTCCTTGTCCTATCATATTAATCGTGAATGCCAGGCTAGTAGCGACAGGTATCAATTTTGTAAGTCATCGGTTTGACTCAGCCGGGATTCCTGCGCTGTACCGATTGTGTGATGGTGTCCAGTGCGACGGTGGGTGGTGGCTGTACTTGCTGGTTGCGCGGCAGGACGGCGTACAGGGCTACTGGTGAGCCGCTCATACACGGGTTAGGCACAGAGCACCTCACCACTCATTGGCAAAACGGACTGCAACTCGATAAGCATACCTGGCGCCATTTAATTTGTACAGACGAGCAGGCAGTCGGGGCGGGCGGGCTCTGTGAGCAGCTCAGGCTGCTCCCTCATTCCGGGCGGGTCGATGCATCACCGGGTGCTGTTTCAAGTGTGTTTGTGCAGTGAGTGACTGCAGGGTGCAATGTTGTTGTAGGCGCCGCCCGCTGGAATGAGCTGTTAGTCGGCCCGCTTTAGTGCAGTAAAAGAAGCATATTGACAACATGTCATCCCCAACTTGGTTACCTTGACAAACCTGCTGCATTAGTGTCTCATGCAATCCTGGCTATTTTTTGTCACAATCGAAGTAGGCTTGGGAGAGCAAGTCTATTGCTGTGTCTTTAACAATACAGATATGATTCTTGAAGTGCTGCATTGTTCAATTGTGATTCGACTAGAATTAAGATCTTTAAAAAAGAATAAACATAACTTGTCTGATGTGAATTGTCGACACTTTGTCAACACGGGCAACGACATGACCTAACGACATAACTACCTCGCCATGTCAGGTACTTGTCAAAGTGACTACGTTGATCAATTAAAGTTTGGCCCTGAGCAGTTCAACAATACCTCTCCGCCCCTCTCCGCCCCTCTCCGCCCCACCCTGCCCCACCCCTCTGCTCCCCACCCCACCGCTCCCCGCTCCCACGGCTACCTCTCCACCACTGGGGCCTCTGCGACCACTGGGCCCTCCCAGTGGCCTGCGTCTGTCATGTGTACCATGCACCACACTGTGTCTCCGCATGGGACCATGGGATTATCTGTCACCCCAATAACCCTCACGAGTACATGATATTTGTGTGTGTAGGATAGGGCCAGGTCTGGTCACCTCAGTGCCAGGATAATGTGACTGGGTGGGATATTGGGTCATGGTGCCAGCGGCCTGATTTCCCAGTGGGGCAGCACTATAAAGTCACCATGACTGTGCATTGTCACAAGTCGGTACCCATGCTGATAATACCTTAGATGTGGCCAGGACGTAACACTCCTACAACCAACCAGCTCCATGGGGAGGGTCGCCTCCACATGCCAGCTACCACACAGTGCAGGGTGCTCTCCTCGAGCCCTGTCGTGTTTGTGTAAGTGTCAAACTTTATTGTATGGTGTGCTAATACAGAAGGTATTGATAAAGTTTGTAACTACTACTCGGATGACTTTTGAGTAGTGACACAGGGTTATGAAACATTGGTCGATCACAAGAACAAACGGGTGTCTATTAAAGGTGCATTGTCCGATCAATACATCACCTTTCAAACCCAAAGCAATTACTTATCTAGATATGATTACACATATCTATTTTAGATATTGGTCCACTTATCAAACATTTGTCACCATGTAGAATGGAATACCGAGCCAATTAAAAAGAACATTCTTGAAGATTTGTACTGCCTATCATGGATAAGTCTGAATAGACATGTTTTCACCATTAGGCAGTTGGTCGATAGAAAACCTGAGCTTACACTTTTCCTGACCCAAGGGATTTTTAACCTCTCACACCACATAGGCATGGTATGAGAGCAACTGGCCTTTGATGACACTATAAGTTATACACCACGGTGAACAATCCAAATTGGCAGGGTGATGGCAAAGGGAATTGAACCATCAACATTCAGCTTAGGACTTTGATCTAGAAAAAGTCAGACACTCTAACCACTCTGCCACAGAGGACACAAGAAACCTTTGACTGCAGAAGCCTATGGTGTCAGAGTTTTGCCATGCTTGCCAAAATTTATATTCCCTATTTGCATTTAGAATATCTCAAAAGTTACCCATTTAAAATAAAAGTTACTTCAAACTAAAGTAAGACAGATTATAACAATCACATTAATATATTAATCTCAGAAAAATGACATGCTCTCTATGGTGTAGTGGTTAGAGCATCTGACATTTTTCTAGGTGGGACTCCTAATCTGAAGGTTGGTGGTTTGATTCCTCATGCCCCCACCTCTGCCAATTTGGATTTCCACCACTGTGTATAACTTACAGCATCATCCAATGCCAGTTGCTCTCATACCATGCCTATGTGGTGTGGGAGGCTAAAATTCCCTTGGGTCGGTAAAAGTGCCGCTGGTAACTTGCAAAAGCCAGCAGAACTTCAACACTTTTGCAGGCAGCTTTCATGAAATGAACCATAAAGAGAAACCTGAAGCTGAGAGACATTAAGACCGACTCATGGACGCAACTCTCACAGCAGAGAGCTAAATGGAGAGAGAGCGGCAGTCAAGTAATGAAAGCAGTCTTTGTCGCATCGATGATGATGATGGTAAAAGTGTAGGCTCGGGCTTTCTATCGACAAACTGTCTAAATGGTGAAAACAAGTCTTTTTAGAATTATCCATGACAGGCAGTATAAATATTCAAGGAATAAACTATCAGAGTATGCAAGTTTAAGTTCCCTGGAATATTCATAGACCCCATAACACTAGAAATGAAATTACCAGAAGATAAGTTTGCCAAGCTTCATGACATCCTGAAATAATTTAAGGGTCGCAGGAAAGCCACTTAAAAGGAAATGGAGAAGGTAGCATCCCTCCTTGCCCACTGCTCCAAAGTTGTGCATGGTGGCTGAGCCTTTTCTAATGGGCACATTAAGAGAGCCTTATTATAAGATCTGCCTAAATGCACGGTTCACAGAAGATATCCAGTGGTGGCTTTCATTCACTAGCAAGTTTAATAGGCTTGAGCTGTCAAGATGGCGACTGTGAGTGGACGTTAATCTTATGCGGACGCTGATTATCGCGAATCCAATATACTAAAGCGTGCATACAAACCAAGACTAAGCGGATTTTCCTCATAAACATCCCAGGATTCTGTATAAACATCCCAGGATACTACAGGATAGCCCTGTGAGGAGGAATATACTAACAACAAAAACAAAACAACCGTGTCCACCGTTAGATACAGCGAGAAACGGCGAAAACAAGGCTACGGATTGCCAGGATTTGTATCCTGATATAAAACAACGAATGTACCAGCATCCACAGCTAACTAAGTTCCATAGCATATTATCACCCATATACTTTGCTTTACTGTTGATGTGTGTGTGTGTGATTTATAATGTCTAAATGACTCAAAGCCACTGTTGAGTTGAGTGAACTGATAGATTCCCCTATTATCACTCACCAGCTGTCACTCACCAGCACACAAATACTCATAACCACTTGTAAAATTGTCCGATATAATACATGTGAACCGAGGTGAAGTACTATAATAAATTACAAACTGTCTATATAATGATAAATGTTAATAAAAAAAAACCAAAGGCATATGGAGGAAGTGCAAAATTGGTAAACTATTATTCATTGAGTATGGAATTTGTATAATTGAATAGTCTTTGGAGGGAGTGTCACTTCCCGGATTTGCCAGGAACACTCTTTGGAAGAGTCACCTCACATGCCCCCTCCCCCCCCCGCCACATGGTATTGTTATGATCATTGACCACTGCATTGGTCGTAATGCTCGCATTGCGGTTGATGCGAGGCGAGGAAGGACCCCCCCCCCCTCTTATCTCTCCCCTCCAGCCCTTGGTTATTACATAATCGCCCGCGCTTCTTCCCCTTATAGCCGCCCCCACACCACCTCAGGCCACTCGCCCTCCTGCCTCCAGACACTCCGCTCCTCCATACACTTTTTTCCACTGCCCATGCTCTACACCACCCTGCACGACGGCCTCTCACCACTACCGTGCCCTACGCCACCCTGTACCATGCTCCATGACGGGCGCCCATCACTACCTGGGCTCTACACCACTACCGTGCACTACGCCAGCCTGCGCATCGGCCCCTCACCACTATCGTGCACTACACCATCCTGCAGGACGATCCCCCTCGCCACGCCTCTACGCACGGTTGGTCCCTCCCTTGCCCTGCCCTCTACACTATCCTGGCCGATCTACACTCTCCAACCCTCCCCCCACCCCCACCCCCACACCCACACCCACACCCACTCCCACCCGGGGTCGGTACCACCCTGAGTGCCGACCCCTGAGGCCGGCCGAGCAGCTCACCACAACCGCCGCCCTGCCCGCCCTCCCCTCACATCTAACCACACTGCTCGCCACAACCGCCGCAGCCCTCACATTTCTGCCGCCGCCCTCCCCCCCCCCCCATAGCCCCGACCTCCTCTCTCACACCTCTGCCGCCCCTCACATCTCTGCCGCTGACATCTCTGCCGGCGCCGGCGCCACCCTCACCGACCCCCCCCCCCCCCCCGCCCCCACTCTCACCCATGCCGACCACCCGGCCACCACACACCGCGGTCTCACCACAGGCCCCGCCTGTGAAGTGACCGCCCCAGCTGCCCCAGCTGCCCCTGCTCACATCTCTCCCGCCGCCTCCCCCCCCCCCCCACTCCTCTCCCACATCTCTGCCGCCCCTCACATCTCTGCTGCTCACATGTCTGCCACCGCCGGCCCCACCCCCACCCACCCCCACCCCTCTGCCCACCACCTAACACTACACTCGCTGAATCACAATACACTGTCTGCGTCACACTACACGGCTTGTGTCACGCTACACTGCTGGGGTCATGCAGTCATGTCTCAGACTGCTGGCGGAGTCATGCCTCAGATCCGCCGCCACCCCTGTGCTCTCACCGCAGTCATGCCTCAAACTGCCGGTTGAGTCATGCCTGGAACTATCTCCAGCCACCGCAGTCATGCCTCAGACTGCTGGTGGGGCCTTGCAGTCATGTCTCAGACTGCTGGCGGAGTCATGCCTCAGATCCGCCGCCACCCCTCTGCTCTCACCGCAGTCATGCCTCAGACTGCCGGTTGAGTCATGCCTGGAACTATCTCCAGCCACCGCAGTCATACCTCAGACTGCTGGTGGGGCCATGCAGTCATATCTCAGACTGCTGGCAGAGTCATGCCTCAGAACCGCCGCCACCCCTGTGCTCTCACCGCAGTCATGCCTCAGACTGCCGGTTGAGTCATGCCTGGATCTATCTCCAGCCACCGCAGTCATGCCTCAGACTGCTGGTGGGGCCTTGCAGTCATGTCTCAGACTGCTGGCGGAGTCATGCCTCAGATCCGCCGCCACCCCTCTGCTCTCACACCGCAGACACTCCGGGTTGCGGGACTACATAATTTTTGGCCGCCCGCACCCTCCTTCTTTCCTGGCGGTTGTCTCCAGCCACCCCGGACAAGCTCTCACCGCAGTCATGCATCAGACCGCTGGCGGTGTCTTGCCAGACCCGCCGCCACCCAGGTCACCCTGGTCACCCAGCCATGGCAACCTGGAATTGTCACCAGCCACCATGCCTATGCTTTCACCGCAGTCAGGCATCATACTGCTGGTGGTGTCATGCCAGACCCGCCGCCACCCATGTCACCCTGGTCACCCTTCTCACCCATGCCAACCCAGGTCACCCTGGTCACCCATGCCCCCAGGTCACCCATGTCACCCATGTCACCCACGCCACCTACCGCCTCCACCTGTGCTCCTGCCTCTGCTGCCGTTGCACGCTTCACCTCTGTGCTGCCCTGCCTCTGCTGCCACTGTGCTGCTGCCACTGGCTGTGCTGCCATGGCTGTATACCGACCTGCTGCTGCCGCCTCTGTGCTACCGCTCTGTCCCGCCAGCCTGGGTGCTGCCACTGCCTGCAGGCACCCTCTTGCTCCCTGTGCTGCCACTGTGCTGCCAGAGGGCTGGCTCCCCGGGTCACCCTGGTCTCCCATGCCCCCGCCAGACCCGCCGCTACCCAGGTCACCCTGGTCACCCATGCCACCCATGCCAACCCAGGTCACCCTGGTCACCCATGCCCCCAGGTCACCCTGGTCACCCATGTCACCCAGGTCACCTTGGTCACCCATGTCACCCAGGTCACCCTGGTCACCCACGCCACCTAGCGCCTCTACCTGCTCATGCCTATGTTGCCACTGTGCGCTCCACCCGTGTGCTGCCCCTCTCTGCTGCCACTGTGCTGCTGCCACTGGGCCTCCTACCACTGGGTGTGCTGCCACTATTCTATATCAACGTGTTGCTGCCGCCTGTGCTACTGCCCTGTGCCGCCACTCTGTGTGCTGCCACTGTGCATGCAGACACCCTGTTGCTCCCACGTCTGCTGCCGCTACTGCCAGAGGGCCGGCTCCCCAGGTCACCCCGGTCACCCATGTCACCCATGCCACCTACCGCCTCCACCTGCTCACACCTCTGCTGCCATTGCGTGCTCCACCTGGGATCCCCCTTGCCTGCTGCCACTGTGCTGCTGCCACTGGGCTCCTGCCACTGCGTGCACTGCCGCAGTTGTATCAACGTGTTGCTGCTACCTCTGCTACCGCTCTGTGCCACCACTCTCTCTGCTGCCACTGCCCGCAGGCACCCTGTTGCTCCCGCTTCTGCTGTGCTGCCAGAGGACTGGCCCCCCAGGTCACCCTGGTCACCCATGCCACCCAGTCTTGGCACCCTGGAACTGTCTCCAGCCACCCTGTCTACGCTCTCACCGAAGTCATCCTTCAGACTGCTGGCGGAGTAATGCCAGGCCCGCCGTCACCCATGTCACCCAAGCCTACCCAGGTCACCCTGGTCACCCATCCCCCCAAGCCTGCCATGCCGCTGGCGTCGACCTCCCCGACATCATGGCCCAGGGGACATGGACCTCCGGGGCGGTGCATGCCCACCTCGCCTGCCTCGCCCCCTCGGAGGCCCCTCGAGCCCTCTCCTCCGTCTTGGTTGAGGGCTCCTCGGGTCCACCTCCCGGGCCCAACTACTAACATTATCCAACTGACATTTGACACTTTATATATCATGACCATGCCTCATATATTATACTTTATATCTCTCTTACTCCTGATTGATTACTCATGATCCAACTGACATTTGACACTTTATATATCATGACGATGCCTCATATAATATACTTTACTTACCTCTTACTCATGAGTGATTACTCCTCATTACATTCATGCCGCATATCTCCCTTGATATATGTAATTATTCATGCTTGATGACTGTACTATCCATGAATATTCCGGCACTTCTGAATAAAGTGCCCTTTTATCCACTCACGCCTCCTCGTCCTTCCTTGCCGCGCATCGTACTCTGATTGGAGGAGTGAGGCATGTGAGCACTGCATTGTACTGTGATTGATGAATGGAGTCATGTGACAACGGCCATCTTGAATTCTAAGAACCTATATAAGTCAATAAATTGAAGAGTCTCATTCTCTTACTTTCCACTCTTAACCTGTTTCCTTCATTACCTGTAGTGCTTTCATTTGACTTGTCCACACCACCCACACCACCAGCCGGCAACTTTACACACTGTTGATGTGTGTGTGTGTGATTTGTAATATCTATTGATTTATACTCATAACCAAAAACGTTTACTCAGATTAATCTAATCTAGTACAGGGTACTAAAAACAACAACATATAAGGAGGAATAGAGGAGGAACATAAAATAATTATAACAAAACATAAATAAAAAATGAATAAAATCAACAATGTAAAATAGAATTACAGGAGGAAATCTAACAAAACAAGGAGGATCAACCTCACAATAGTGGGTCAACCTTTAGAAATGACGGGAAAAGGCGAAAGCACATCTACTGAGATAGAAGCCAAGGATTGCCAGGATAATGGAGGCCAACAGCTAGTCAAGGAGGACATAATAAAGCTGGTAATTCACACATTAAAGGAGGAACTGGAAAATGCAAACAAAAAACTTGTGGACGGAAATGACAGTAATAAAGCGAACGGCACCGGAAATGAAGATGTAAAAAACAAAACTACAATGGATAATGAGAACGAATCCAGGAGCAAACTCCAGACACTTCAGGTAGCTTACAACACATTGCAAATAGAATGTGCATGGTACAAAGCGGAATACGAAAAACTAAAGACAAAAAAGAAAGACACAAATGTTAACAGCAATACCAACAACACAAGGGCAATGACCACTGACAAAAAGAAGCCACCCACGGGTGCAGCCCACACCCAAGCACCAAACCATGAGAATAAAAAGCTTAGTGTCATTGTGCACGGCATCCCAGAAAAGGAAGACGAAGGCATAGAAAAAACGGTCACATATATGCTAAATGGAGCGGACTGCGATTTTGGCTGGACGGTAGTGACAAAAGCCTACCGTCTAGGGAAAAAAAGAAAAAAAAAGGAAAAAGCACCAGAAACAAAAAAAAATGCCGCAGACAAAGAACAGGCTGAAGGCAAAAAACAGGATGGGGAACCCAAAGACCCTCTCTCTCTCAGAACAACGAAAAAAAAAACAACGGACCAAGAAGCATCAGAATCCAACTGCAAAAGGAATCTCAAAAGAAAGAGGTCTTTCAAAAAAAGAAAACCCACCAAAACAAAAAAGAATACAGCAAAGTAACAATTAGGCCAGTAAGAACAGAAGCTGAAATGCTAAGTGAAAAAAACGTGCAATGAGAGGGTGCAACATCGAGGTAAATGGAACAATATACACACACAACGACTTTGGGGAAATAGAGATACCAGAAATCACCCCGGAGAAAGCAGCAACCAGAGAACATGCCTGGGGAGTGTCCTTCCGAGGGGACAACTCCCCCTTTAGCAACCTGTACAAGTGTGACATCACAGGAAAAGATGGAAAAAAATACACATCAGCTGAGCAATATTACTGCTCGATAATGGCCAAATTCCATGAGAAACATGATATAATGAGGATGATCGACAATGCAGACAACCCATATACAATAAAGGCAATGGCAACAAAAATATGGAGAACACTGGAATGGTGCAAAACAAATGAAAAAGTACTAGAGGATATCATCCATGCAGAATTCACCCAAAATGAGGAACTAAAGAAAAAGCTAATAGATGCCCCAGGAAACGCATTCAGAGAATGCACAAAGTGCCCATACTGGGGCTCAGGTAGGTTCCTAGACTCAACCGGAGAAGGTGAAACAGTCAAGCAAGTATACAAAAACAAGATGGGAGATATCCTCCAAAAAGTCAAGGAAAGCCTAACAAACACCAACAAATAAATAAACAGCCAAATAAATAGGTAAAATAAGCAGAAAAATAAAGACAACAAATAAACACCAGCATGAATATAAAAATAAGCACCAATAAATATAGAAGAACCACTAACCAAAATTTAAAGCACTAGAAATACTGTGTATAACAGACACCCATTCCAGGGCATGTACCTCCGCTCCACTCGCACAGGTGCAGTCTATGGTAATGTATGAAACTATATAACAAACCAGGGCATATGTACTGTATGCACCAGCCCATACGCCCATAAAACAATCTAAACAAAGTTAAAAACTTGTGAAATCTAACAAACGCCAAACCTAAAGGTAAAGGAGGATGGTAGAAGAAATTGAATGCAAGCTGGGAAGGGGCACGCACTTTGCCCACCTAAACTGCCAGAGTGCATCCAATAAAATAGACACAATAAAAATGCACCTAAAAAATGAAAATCTTGATGTTTTAACACTATCAGAAACATGGTTCACTGACAGACATCAAGACAACACCCTCAACATAGAAGGATATAGGCTTGTCCATAAAGACAGACAGCAAATTAACAGAGCAAACCAAACAAAAAAAGGTGGAGGTGTTGAAATCTACTGCAAAACCTAAACAAATCTAGACACTGAGGCCCTAAAAATAGCAAACAACTCAAATGAACACCTGGAGCTACTATGGTGCCTAATAAAAAACGAGAAACAGGCTAACATAGCCATAGCAAGCCTCTACAGACCACCGTCCGGGGATATTGAAACACTCCTTGAAACTCTAGACAAAAGCATAAATACAGTGAGAAAACTAACAAATGCAGAAATCTTTGTGCTAGGGGACTTCAACATATACTACAGTAGCAACGACAAAAATAAACTAATGCTACAAACCACTATCAAAATCCTAGGGCTACTGCAACTTATTACAGACAGCACAAGATTAGGAAACAATAGCTCAACAATTTACCTAATACTAACCAACTCAAACCATGCCACAAAATGGGGCACCAGGAGCTGGGCTATAAGTGACCATGAGCTAACATATGTAACGAGGAAAAAACTAAAAAACACAGGCCAATATAGATATAAGATGGGCAGATCCCTAAAAAACTACTCAAAAGAAACATTAAAAAACCACCTATATGAAAATATAGACAACCTTACAACAAACAGAGATGACACTGATATCTACTGGAATAACATTGTCACAGAAATAAAACAATCATTAGATTAGATGTGTCCCATAAAGAAACTAAAAATACAGAGAAACCAAGACCCGTGGGTAGACAGGGAACTGTTAACGGATATTGCAACAAAACGAAAGCTAGGTGACAAAGTGAAGTGTACTAAAGACCCAGAGGATAAAAGGGCCTATAATACTGCCAGAAACAACTCCCTCAAAGCAGTAAGGACAGCAACAAATATATATATAGTAAAACAAGACAAGGACTGGGGAAGCAACACAAATACGTTCTGGAAAAATGTAAGCTTACTATTCCCCCAAAACAAGATAGAAGAATGCATAAGCTTCCAGGACAAGAATGGATATACACACACAGATAGTGATGCAGCAAATAAACTAAATACCCACTTTGCCACGGTAGGACAAAGGCTATCAAAGAAATTCACAAGAATCTGGGAAAACAAGTCAGAAAATATCCAGGATGAAATCCCCACCTGCAAAACTGACCTAAAAGAACTAACACAACTAATAAATGATATAGATGAAAACAAACCAATTGGAATAGATGGAATCCCCACGAAAATACTGAAAGAGGCACTCCAACCCATCCCATATATCATGGTCGACCTGTTCAACATATCATTTGAACAGGGACACTTCATCACAGCATGGAAGATGGCAACCATCACCCCCATCTACAAAAGAGGTGACAAACAAAACATGGGGAACTACAGACCAATATCAATCTTGCAAACACCAGGCAAGCTAATTGAAAAAATATTCCACAGGCACATAAATGAGCGCCTGGAAAAAAACAATATACTAAACAAGAGGCAAGGAGGTTTCAGAAAACTATACTCCACATCAAAAACAATAGCAAACCTAACAAGTGATGTGCTGGCATCATTGAACCAGAAGAAATTAGTTGGAGCAGCCTTCATCGACTTCAGCAAAGCCTTTGACACTGTAGACCACAGCATATTAATAAGAAAATTAAACCACATGCCTCACCACCAACACCTCTTTTCAACCCGCCTCCCGGCTGACCTCCAATATCACGAACGAACACCACAACCGTCACCATGCCGCCACGTAAGACAACCCAACGAACAGCAACCACCCCGGCCGCCGCCATGTCTGACGACGCCACACGCACACCACGCCAGCGAGGCAGACCACGCTCCATGGTAGTTAAACCCAGAACCACGGCGGACGAAACGACCGACGACGACATGTCTGCGGCCGAGCAGCTCAATATGCTCAGACAGTCTGTGACCAACTCAATACGCCAGCAAGCCGATCTGGCCCAAACGATGTCGGATAGGATCAAGGCACTGGAGACGCGAAAAACAGACAAGCGATCACAGAGTAACTCGTCGGATGACAGACCCGTCCCAAAATGCAGGAAACGCGGCACCCCAGACCCGGACCAATCTTCAACACCACGTGCTACGACCTCCCACGCACGTTCACCGAGATCACCCAGATCGCCGAGACCCATGCCTTGCAGCCAACGCACCCATAAGGATCGACGGAACAGGTCAGAATCTCAAGAGCGACCAAGACACAGGAGGTCGCGCCATGCACGGTGCCCAACCGCAATATCCTCGAGCGAAGACGACTGCCACCAAAGGGATGTGATCGACGCCATCATCGGAACCCACGCAGATGGACGGAACGACAAAAGAGGTAGGACCCAACTCCTCCCCCCCACGTACGTTATTAGGGACGAGCACAATGGTAAGGTGGGCCTGGGGGAGAGCATGTGGCACGAGTACCTGGCGGCCCTGTCACGCATGCGCAAAGACCCCAATGGATAAAACCATTCATGGATAAAACCCATACTCAGCCACCTTACAGACGACCAGAGTTTAACACTGAGACGGACGGGCGCCCATGCCACAAATGGAACTGGGGCATGGATTGTGGTTACACTGCATCCCACGGCACCGGGAGCGTTTGACGCGCACACCTGTGCGCCTGGTGAGCTAATAAATATAAAAAATCCAACCCGCACAGAGAGCAAGAGTGCAACAACAAAAAGCGTCAGACTGAGCGGAAGGCCGCGGCACTCGACACGGAAGAATCAGCCAGAGCGGATTTTTAGATAGTGGCCCTGGCGAGGCCATAGAAAACGCCACCTCAGAAGATGCACGCGATACGCCGCACCAGACCCCACCCGGCCTACGCCTCGTCTCCTCTACACGCAGGTTCGTCCCGGCAATCCAACCCTGGGACCCAAACCCACACGTATACGGCACTGAGACCCAACCCGCACACACTGATGCATACACTGACGCCCCCACCGACCCCGCTCCCGCCAAAACCGCACCACGTGGCGTAACGGCCAGAATGGCCCAGACCAACGCTGAGATTCCCGCCAAAACAAGCTGGAGCAGCTCAATACATGCGTCACTGGACACCCCTAACCGTCGCCTCACGCCGGACGCAGACCGCCACTTCCCTCCCTCAGATGTCGCCGCCTCCGACCCATCAGTCGCCACCCCCGACCCCGATGCCGCCACTAACGACACCGCTAATAGCCATTATGGTGCTCGCCTACCAGACACCGCCGCGGCACCCTGGACGGCCCCGGGCCACGACACCGCCCGCCTACCCGACACCTCAGCCATAGCCCGTCCTCAGACACATGCCGCCCGGAACACAGACCCCGGAAGCCCCCACCCGGAACCGGAAATCAAACTCTCCCCACTTCCGGCCAGCACACACATTCTCACCCGACCCCCGCCAACGCCCCCCCAAACCCCCACACCCCCCACCCTTCACCCCTACCCCAACGCCTTCCCACCGACCCTCCCCCACACACCCCCACTGCCACCACCACCACTGTCCGGCCACGCATACGGTCGAACACCCGACAATGCCCACACACCTCCATCACCACAGATGTTGTAGTACGATATGAACCGGCTGACGCCACCATAGTATGCATCCAACCGGCCACCACCAGCCAACCCACAGCCCCCCCAGACGATGACAAACTCGACCCGGCCGCGGCACCCTATCCCCTCCTCACCTACCACGACCGGGCACACGCCACTGAAGACATTGACGACATAACCACCGACCAAGTCGATGCCCCCCCCCCCCCTACAACCCCCCCACACCCCCCTCTCCTACAAGCCTACCCTACACAACATATGGCCCACCACCGTCCCCGCGGCCAGGGGGCATGAAGTATACAGACATATATTCGACCAAGTTCGGGCGACTGCCCTCCCTAACCACGTAGCAGCACGCATACCGGTGCCATCCGATCTCAACATCGACCGCTGGAGGGCCCTCCTCGCGGGTTACCACGATGCCGAGTTACTCAACTTCCTCGAGTTTGGGTGGCCGGTCGACTACACCGCCGACGCCCCTCCCGTCCCGTCGACTGCCAACCACCACGAGGATCATGACAACCTGCAATGGATCCGCAGGTACGTCAAGGACGAGGCGTCCAAAGGCGCACTGCTCGTACCATTCCGCCAACCTCCCTTCG
Source organism: Branchipolynoe longqiensis (assembly GCA_030323885.1). NCBI lineage: Eukaryota > Metazoa > Annelida > Polychaeta > Phyllodocida > Polynoidae > Branchipolynoe > Branchipolynoe longqiensis. The sequence goes on from CM059199.1 coordinate 61,971,065, forward strand.
CCCCCTAGGCCCAGACGAGCCCAATGATGACCCGGCCGAAGAAGAATACCGACGAGCGCCGGGTCATCGTCGACCTCAGCTACCCAAGGGGTGCCAGTGTTAATGCGGGCATACGCAAAGGGCACTATCAAGGGAGGCCCGCCACCTACACCCTCCCCAACATAAACAACCTCACCGACGAAGTCACCCGCCTCGGGCAAGGGGCATACATATGGACGATCGACCTCGCCCGCGCAAACAGACAGCTGAGGACATGCCCCCTATCGACATCGCCCCCCCCCCTTCGGGTGCCACACCTCCTCCATGGCCTGTGCCCGCACCACCAACGCGGTCACATACCACCTCCGTCGGAAGGGCCACTTCGTCCTCTGTTACCTGGACGACTTTGTCGGGTCCGCCGCCACTGAACACGATGCCACCCTCACCTACCTCGACGCTCTCCACCTCACCGCAGACCTGGGCCTGGCACTCTCCCCACACAAGTGTGTCCCGCCCACCCAGTGCATCGAGTGGCTCGGGTTCGAGGTGGACACGGTCGATATGATCGTCCGGATTCCCCCGGCCAAGCTCGACGAAGTCGTCTCCGAGTGCGCCGCCTGGGGCCCCACAACAAAGGCCTCCAGGAAGGACCTCCAACGCCTTGTTGGAAGGCTCCAACATGTCGCAAAATGAGTCAGACCCGCCAGGCGCTTCATGAACAGGATCCTCGACGCCCTCAGAAGTGCACCTTACACCGGAAAGCATGCCATTACTGTTGAAATGACCAAGGACATACTATGGTTCAGGCAGTATGCCCATGCCTCCAACGGCATTGTCCTCCTCCGCCCTCCCCCCAAGCATGAGTGGGTCATCCAATGCGACTCTTCCCTCCTCGCCGGCGGAGCGCACTCCCCCGCAGGCTACATGACTGAAGAGTACCAGCCAGGCTTCCTGGCCGATGGACACAACATTGCCCAGATCGAGGCTATAAACCTGGTGGTCGCCCTCCAGGCACTCACCCCCCAAACCCCCAAGACTATGCTGTTGTGATCAACACCGACAACCAGGCCTCCAGATCGTGCTCAACTCCCGTGCCGGGAGGGATCCAACCCTCTGTGCCTGCGCACGGGCGATCTGGCGATTCGCTGCCCTTAACTCTTGCGAGATCCAGGTCATCCACAAGCCTGGTGCCGAGATAGCCTTTGCAGACGCCCTCAGCAGGGCCCCCTTCGACCATGCCGCAAGACTCAGAGCCAACCGCTTTGTCAACGACATGGGCCTTACCCGCACATGGGCTCACCATGAGTCCTCCCTTGTCACCGATGATGACTAGCCTGGAAGAGACACTAATTTGCCCCTCTCTTCCAGGCACACACCAGGACCACCAGGACGTCATCCACCTCTTCTGCGCTGGGCTTGCCCACGGGACATGGCGGAATAAGCATCGACAGGACACCACCTACCTGGAGCATGCCCGCAGCCGCGACTATAACCCACTCCATCCGACCCAGATAGATCTGGGCTCCTACCTCGCTCACCTCTCCATCTCACTCAGGTCACCTGGGGCAATCATGAACCACCTCAGTGCGGCCAAGACCTGGGTGAGGCTTAAGGATGGAAGGACTCGCAGCTTCGAGACCTATCTTGTATCCATCGTCACGCGTGGCATCATACGGACCTCATCCCACCGCCCACGGCAGGGCGCACCCCTCACCGTCCATCACCTCCTCGGGGTCGTCCGCTACTTCCTACGGGCTGGCCCACGCGCCCGAGTCCTCACATCCTCCATACTCGTCGGATTCTTCTCCCTCCTCAGGCAAGGAAACCTCCTCGTCACCAGTCGGCCTCACGACCCAGGGCACACCATTCGACATAGCGACATCGTCGACCTAGGCACCCACCTGACCATCAACGTCCGGTCGACCAAGACATCAACCTCCCGGGCGGACGGCTTCTCCATCACGATACCAGCCATACCCGCCTCCCTGTGCTGCCCTGTGCAGGCCTGGCGCCGCTACGACGCCACCATCCGGGTGCCACCCTCTTCACCAGCCTTCCTCACCCCTCAACGATCTCCCCTCACCACCTTGACTCTCACCACTGCGCTTCGCGCTGCGCTCCGCGACATTGGATGCCCTGACCACCGGGCTTACACCCTCCACAGCCTCCATCGAGGGGCTGCCCAGGCCTGCGCGGTGCCGGTGCACCTATCCAAGACGTCCAGGACCTGGGACACTGGCGATCCTCAGCCGTACACCAATACGTACCGGCCCGCTCCTTCACCGCGGCGACCCGGGCTCTCTCCACTTTATTTGGTTGAGGCCCGCGTCACCCAGAGACTTCATTCTTACCTACCTTGATTATTGACCCATTAAAGTACTCATCACTCTCGACTTATCTACCTGAACACTTGACCCAACGCATTATCACTTATTGACACTTGATCTACCCTTGAACCTGATTGATTTGTACGGATTATTGACTTTACTGATTGCTTATTACATTGATTACTACGTTACCTTACTCTTACTACCACTTATCACCATTAACTTCATCCCTACTCTGAATAAATTTCCACATTATGTACTTCCGCCTCGTGTTTTGAATTAAATCCAAATCAATAAACTGGAGAAAAAGCTACCTAAACAACAGACAGCAAAAAACTAAAGTAAATGGTACACTCTCAGACCAACAAACTGTCACCTGTGGTGTACCCCAAGGATCAGTCCTGGGACCACTACTATTTATACTATATGTACACGACCTAGAAAAATGGCTGGAGACAGAATGTCTCCAGCTATATGCGGATGACACTGTCGTATATGCAGAACGAAGCGCAGTAGAGGAGATAGCAACCAAACTGAACAACCTCCTGCTAAAGCTGGACGACTGGTGTGAATCCAATAAAATAACCATCAATGCAAATAAATCTAAAACTGTACTCTTCTCACATACAGCAATCACAGGAAGAAACCTACAATGTACACTAGGAAACCAAACATTGGAAAGTGTAAATCACTACAAATACCTAGGCCTAGAACTAGATAGCCAGCTAAAGTACAATCTGTGTGTAACAAAAATCATACAAAAAGTAAACCACAAACTATGGCTATTTGCTAAACTAAGAAACTATATGACACAAGATATGTCAATACAAATCTTCAAAGGGATGGTACTCCCCTACTTTGACTATGGGGATGTACTTTACATGGGTGCTAAAAAAGAGCTACTAAACAAATTGCAGATGTTACAAAATAGGGCCCTAAAAATCTGCCTGAAAGTAGACAAACTACACCCCACTTATGACCTACACAAAAGAACTAAAGTAAAGCTACTAGAAAACCGAAGAACAAGGATATAGCCAAGACATTAAGCGTCTAACCCAACCACTAAGGGATACCAGAGCAAGGAAGGCACAACTACTAAGGCAGACCAGAAGCCAAATCAAAGCCCATGAAAGGAGCATGCTGGAAATGGCCACCAAGGCATGGAATGCCCAAACGGTGAAAGAAAGACAAATCCCTGACCTAAAAACATACAACAAATATCTGTGCAAAATAAAAACTGGAAACCCCAACTGAACTGCACCACAAGGGGGCAGGTGATATGTCACGGCCCCCAACTGGACAGCCCATGGCGGGACAACCAGAAATATAAAAGCCAGATAACATATCTAACAACAATATAAGTCAAAGCAAATTCAAACAAACATAACTCAACCACCTATTACGTACAGGCCTATGGACATGTAAATAGAATAGGCTAGTATAGAATTAAGTAGAAAAAAGCGGAAAACTCTTCCCAAGAAAACCCCAAAACACTAACATAGAACCTTAAGAAAACAACTAACATAGTAATAAGAATAGAACAAAAATACAATGCCAATTAAGAGGGCCCCCAAAAAACTAACATAGACTACTAAACATACCAACAGACTATCTATCTGCTACTGAAATGCAGACAATCAAATAACTTATCAGCAGCTACTGCTTGGTAAGACAACACCAAAACTACAGCTGGCCAGCATTGAAAACAAACCTGGGTACCCAGGCTTACATGCTATGGACAGTATAAATACAGCCTCAATACAAAAAATAAAAAATAAATAGCAATGCTCTCATTCCTGGCAAAATTGCTGCTATCAAAGCAACTTATAGTGATTCAAGCTAATGGGGTTACAGGGTTGCGCAATGCAGAAATTTGTTAGTCGGCTGTTTTAACCCGAACACAGAGTCCGTACACATGACTTGTGAAGATATGAAATTCAAGGCTATATGTGTATATATGTGTATGTGTATATGTATATATCTATATAAGGAGATTTATAGAAATGTGTATGTGTATATGTGTAGATGTGCTTATGTCCATATGTGCAAATATACAAATGTACATGTGAATTTATGTATATGTGTGAATGCATATGTGCATATGCACATGTACATATATGTATACATGGTTCTTAACACTTGTACAATGTCACATCTGCATTTAAAAAAAAAATGTTGTGACAAGTTTTTTATTCTGGCCATAACGTGTAAGCTCCCGTTAGGGTGCTTGTTTTCAATGCTGGACAGCTGTGATACTCGATTGGTCTGGTCCCGCACCCAGGAGTGTTTACCTGATCCTTCTCGGGCCAACCTTTTGCGGTGTTGGGTGTTAGTAGTTTCTATATTAGTTTTTTTGAATTTTTAAAGTTTTTTCCTAACCTGTATATGATAACTTAGCCTACTATGTACATCTACGCAGATGACATACAGGCCTGCGGGAGAGGATCCCATCCCATTGTGGTTTGTTACAGCATCCTTTCACCCACGCCCTGTCCTTAGATAGTACACCAGTGTGCCAGAACACACCTGGACCCTTCAGGACTGTGACTGGATGGGATGGTTGTGTTGTATGGTTAGCCATTTTGTATTTCAAGGTGAATCGGATGCATGACCGTGGCCTGTTCGGTTCTGCTTTGGTTTGTGCCAGTACACATACCCAGACAGACTGTGCGCTATGGTGATAGCCATTTCGACTTCCTTAGTACTTAGTATGGCTAGTTTCCGTATTTGTAATATTTACCATCTTTTCTTGCCTGTCTTTTGCTTTTTGTGCCAGAACACAGCAAGCAGTGACTGCGCCCATGGTCAGGTAAGATATTGTTCCTTCAGTAGCTTGTTGTGCATCACATTTTCTTTAAGGACCTTTTATAGTGGTCCAGGCTTTTGATTGCCCATTGTTGTGTGGGTTGATTATTCCAGGCATGTGCCGCCATGGCCAGTACACTTCTCTCATAAAGTTTGGTGTTACTTATTGCTGTTAGTAGCACTGGGGCTGCCATTTGCCTGATGTCCCTACGGGGGGTTGCTGTGTGGCCTGGTTTTGTGGTGTAATGATGTGCTAGTATTTTGAGGTGAGTTTCCCTTCTACTCATTAGTAGTGTTGCATTGCATTTTTTGTGTAAATTGATTGTGGGATATATTTTGTGCACCTGAAGGCATGCTTTGAGGGCTCTATTTTGTAGCACCTGTAGTTTGTTTAATAGTTTTTTATTTCCTCCCATGTATACTACATCGCCATAGTCAAAGATGTGGAGGATCATGCCGTTATATATTTTAATTGCCATGTTTTCACTCATGTAGTATCTCAGTTTAGCCAGTAGCCATATTTTATGGTTTACTTTGTTGATAGTATTTGCTATGCAGAGGTCATAATTTAGGTGTCTGTCTACATCCACTCCCAGATATTGGTAGTTGTCTACTTGTTCCAGTACGTATTTCCCAGAAGACAGTTTATTTTATTGTTACTCATTAGCCTGGTACCAAATAGTACTGTTTTTGACTTGCTGTTGTTTATGGTTATCCTATTTAGTTTGCACCACTCGATTAGTTTTTTTTAGTGTTAGATTCAGTTTTGTTTCTATTTCTTCGGTTGTTTTGCCTGCGGCATATACCACTGTATCATCCGCATATAGTTGGATGTTTTCAATATCTAGCCAGTTGTATCTGAGGAAGAGAAGTGGCCCCAGGACTGACCCTCGGGGTACTCCACAAGATATGGATCCATTTACTGTGGTGCATTGCTTTCGGTTTTCTAGATTGCTCCCCTAGCCATTTTCCTGTTACTCCCGTTATTCCCATTTGGGTTAGTTTACTCCTTATGATAGGGTGGTCCAACGTGTCAAACGCTTTGCTGAAGTATCGGAACGCTGCACCCACTAGGTTCTTTTTATTGATACTGTTTGCAATATCGGTTATTAAGTTAGCAATTGTTTTTTTGTCGAGTGTTTTTTTCTGAAACCGCCCTGTTTACTGTTTAATATTGTGTGTTTGTTTAGGTGGTCCATAATATGTCTATGCATTATTTTTTCCATTAGTTTACCAGGCAGTGGGAGTATGGAGATCGGTCTATAGTTTCCCAGTACCTGTTTATCCCCTCCTTTGTGGAGCGGTGTTACTTTGCCTAGTTTCCAGCAGTCCACATAAGTGCCTTCTGTGAATGATTTGTTGTATAGCAGACATATAACATCTGTGATGCATCCGAATGCATCTTTCAATACTATACTTTAGGTATTTACAATGCCCGAGGGCTTGTAGCAAACAATTGATTTTATGAGCTCGCTTATCTCTTTTATTGCGGTTGTGCAATCTCTAATGGCTGTGTTTAATTGTGGCACTTTCGTGGTCCAGTTTGTGTTGAACTGTTTGGATAGTTTATTGCCTATAGTAGAAAAATGTTTGCTCATTATATTACCAGTGTCATTGTTACTTATTTCCATTCCCTTATTGTTGTAAAGGATGATCAATTCTTTATTGTTATTATTTGATATTAGGATTTTCACATTGTTCCAGAATTTGTGTGATTTTTTTCCCCATTGTTGGTCTTGTTTGAGACTGTACCATCTTTTGGCTTTTCTCACTGATTTCTGGCTATGATTTCTTGCTTTATGGTAGTTTTCAATTTCTAGTAGTCGCTTGCTTACTTTAGCCAATTTACCTGTTTTATATTTGTCCATAATTAAGTTGATTAATTCTGGGGTTACCCATGGGTCTTAGTTGTTTTTGATTTTAAGTGTTGTTATTGGGCAGATGGTTTCTGACTTCCCCAATGATATTGTTCCATTGGTCATTTACACATATGTCGTCTAGTTTCATAATGCCTTTATTCGGGTTCCGCACAGCTGGTGCTGGCGGCCCGGTCTGGGTTGCGGTTTTGGGTTGTTACATACATCACATCTCCCTTTTCACATTGAATTGACATTGTACTCATGCATTGTTATTTCACTTTTCCAATTCGTAGTTTCTGCGGTGGCACACCAGCTCTGCCGTTCGTCCTTACACACTTACCGCAGAATACTTTAACGAGACACCCTTGGATATGTTATGTGAGTTTCGTTATGGCTATGTTTTGTTTTATGCGCATCTCTGGCTTATTCTGCCTTCCATGTCGCACCCTATCTTCCCTTTCAACACAAAATGCAATAGTATTTTGACTTAAAAAACACATGGGTATATGATTGAATTCCCCTGTTCGATCGCGCATCGTGTATTTTACTAATAATGTGACTACCTACAAGTTTTCATGCAACAGTGTTCTACTTTTAATTTATTTAAACGCTACTACAAAGTTTACTTTACCACTTAGTAACATTATGTTGTGGTTTTGTTTGACGGCTCTCGGCCGGGTACCGTTATCTTGAGTGTGATAAGTGCCTTAGTTCTATGTGATACCCTTTCTGTTTTCGGTTCGTTATCGTTCTTGTTGTGCTTACTTATGTTCTGCTTTATTTATGTTTCTTTATTGATAACCGAATCTAGCTACGGGTCTACTTTCACGGCCATGTCGGGTTATATAGTTTGTTTGACCTGTGTGTTCTGCACGTGGCTGATATTGTGGGTCATGTATGTGTTTCTCAGTTTGGTTTTGCGCGCTTCTTGGGTTTCGCTTCGTCGGAAATATGTGTTTTCGGTTTCGGTTCAACCTGTTGTTGTTTCTGTTGGCTATTTCATATTCCCTACCGTTTTGCTTCTTTGTTTGTGTTACTACACCCCTCTCCCATTTTCCTTTATGGGTCAAATATCTGACCTGCTCCCCTCTCTGTATTTGTCTGTGTTTTCTGCCTGCATGTCGGTCAAAACATTTCTTTTGATTTTTTTGAATTTTCTCAATTTGCTTTTCAGTTATGTTTTTTACTTCGGGTTCTAACATTGTTTTCGCTGTTGGTAGTTTTGATCTCAACCTACGGCTCATCAATTGTTGTGCTGGTGATGCATCCAATTCGGGCAATGGTGTATTTCTGTAATTTAATAAAAACAGATTGTAATCTTTGTCTTCGTCCCTTGCCTTTTTTATCATGTTTTTTATTGTTTGTACATGTCGTTCTACTTGTCCGTTGCTTTGAGCATGCATTGGACTCGAGAAGATTGGTGTAAACCCATAATCTTTGGCAAAGTTCATGTACTCCCTACTTGAGAATTGTGGCCCATTGTCAGAGACTATTACTGACGGGATTCTGTATGTACCAAATATCTGTTTTAACTCTGATATTACTGCTGCGCTTGTTGTATTTTGTAGCTCTACCACCTCTGGACACGTTGAGAAATAATCTACCAACAACATGTAGTCTCTTTCGTCTACTTGGAACAAGTCTACTCCTACCTTATGGAATGGCATACATGGTATCTGGTGTGATTGCATTGGTTCTTTGTGTAGTTTATTTCTGTACCGTTGGCATACCGTGCATCTCTCTACTCTGTCTTGTAGCTGCATCTGCATCTGCGGCCAGAATACATATTCTCTTGCTAGCCTCTTACTTTTAATTATGCCTTGATGTGTTTCGTGCAATGTGTCTAGTATTTGTTTTTGTAATTGTTTGGGTATTATTACTCCATTTCCTTTTAATAACACACCACCAGATATTGTTATTTCATGTCTGAATGCGTGGTAGGGAGTCACGCATTTCGGTATGCGCTTTTTGTCTTCGTCCCATCCGTTTACTACCAAGTTCATTACCTCTTTGAGCACCGTGTCGGTTTTTGTTTTGTTAACAATGTCTTTCATCGAGTCCTGTATTACCTCTATAGCCGCGATGCTTATTTCTTTGTCCAATAGTTCTTCTGGACACGTTGTACATCTGTGTTCTCTCGAAAGCGCATCTGCAACAAACATATCAGTCCCTTTTATGTGTACCAGTTCTAAGTCATAGTTTACCCGACCACACTTTACCCAACCCGACTTTCCCCAAACCGACTTTACCTGACCCTACTTTACCCAACCCGTCTTTACCCGACCCCACTTTACCCAACCCCACTTTACCTCACCCAACTTTACCTCACCCGAGTTTACCCAACCCGAGATTACCCAACCCAATTTTACCTGGGTCGACTTTACCCGGGGCGACTTTACCCGCCTCGACTTTACCCGGCTCAACTTTACGCGGCTTGACTTTACCCGGCCCGAATTTACCCAGCTCGACATTACCCAGGTTGACTTTACCAGGCACCACCCTACTTTACCCAACCCATCTTCACCCGAGCTCTCTTTACCCAACCCCACTTTACCTCACCCCATTTTACCTCACCTGAGTTTAGGCTGGTGTGCTCAGTGTCAGGATAATGTGACTGAGTGGGAAACCAGTTCATAGTGCCGGCGGCCTGGTTTCCCAGTGGGACAGCCCTATAAAGTTGCCATGAGTGTGAACTGTCACAAGTCGGTACACGTCCTGATATGACCTTAGATGTTGCTAGGACGTAAAACAACAACAAACAAAATCACCCGAGTTTACCCGACCCGAGTTTACCCAACCCGACTTTACCCGGCTCGACTTTACCCGGCTCGACTTTTCCCGGCCTGATTTTACCCAGCTCGGCATTACTCAGGTAGACTTTACCGGGCACCACCCTACTTTACCCAACCCATCTTCACCCGACCCCTCTTTAGCCAACCCCACTTCACCTCACCCCACTTTACCACACCCAAGTTTACCCAACCCGTGTTTGCCAAAATGGTACCCGGCCCGACTTTAGCAGACCCAACTTTACCTGACCACACTTTACCCAACCACACTTTACCCGACCCGACTTTCCCCCAAACCAACTTTACCTGACCCTACTTCACCCGACCCATCTTTACCAGACCTGACTTTACCAGACCCTACTTTACCCAACCCAACTATACCCGACCCAACTTTACCTGACCCGACTTTACCCAACCCGACTTCACCTGACCTGACTTCACCCAGTTCGACTTCACCCAACTCGACTTCACACTACTCAACATGTCGAGCTGGGTAAAGTCGAGCCGGGTAAAGTCAACACAAATAAAGTCAAGCTGGTAAAAGTCGAGCCGGGTAAAGTCGAACAGGGTAAACTCGAGCCGGGTAAACGTCGGGGCGGTTAACGTCGAGGCAAGAAACATTAAGTTGAGTCAGATAAATTTGGGTCAGGTACAGTGGGGTCGGGTAAAGTCGGGTCGGATGAAGTTGGGTCGGGTAAACTTGGGTCAGGTAAAGTGGGGTTGGGTAAAGTGGGGTCGGGTAAAGGGGGGTCGGGTAAAATAGGTCGAGTAAATACTGGTCAGGTAAAGGAGGGTCGGGTAGTCGGTTTGGGGAAAGGAGGGTTGGGTAAAGTGTGCTCAGGTAAAGTTGGGTTGAGTAAAGTTGGGTTGGGTAAAGTTGGTTCGGGTAAAGTTGGGTGGGGTAAAGTCGGGTTGTGTAAAGTCGGGTCGGGTAACGTCGTGTCGGGTGAAGTCGGGTCAGGTGAAGTCCGTCAGGTGAAATCGAGTCGGGTGAAGTCGAGTCGGGTGAAGTCGAGTCGGGTGAAGTCGAGGCGGGTGAAGTCGAGCCGGCTGAAGTCAGGTCAGGTGAAGTTGGGTTGGGTGAGGTCGGCTCGGGTAAAGTCGAGGTGGATTACGTCGAGGCGGGCAACGTCGAGGCAGGTAACGTCGAGGCGGGTAACGTCGAGGCGGGTAACGTCGAGGCAGGTAACAGCGAGGCGAGTAACGTCGAGTCGAGTAAAGTCGAGTAGGGTAAATTTGCGTCAGGTAAAGTTGGGTCGGGTAAACTTGGGTCAGGTTAAGTGGGGTCAGCTAAAGTGGGGTTGGGTAAAGTGGGGTCAAGTAAAGTGGGGTCGGGTAAAGTAAGGTCGGGTAAAGTCGGGTGGGGTGAATTCGGGTTGGGTGAAGTTGAGTCGGATGAGTCGGATGAAGTTGAGTCGGGTGAAGTCAAGTTGGCTGAAGTCGGGTCGGGTGAAGTCTAATCGGGTGAGGTCGAGTCGCATCAAGTCGAGGCGCATAACGTCGAGGGGGGTAATGTCGAGTTGGGTAATGTCTAGGCGGGTAACATCGAGGCGAAAAACGTTGAGGTGGGAAACGTTGAGGCGAGTTACGTCGATGTGCGTAACATCAAGGCGGGTAATGTCGAGGCAGGTAACGGTGAGGCGGGTAAATTTGGGTCGGGTAAAGTCGGGTAAGGTAAACTCAGGTCAGGTTAAGTGGGGTCGGGTAAAGTGGGGTCAGGTAAGTGGGGTCGGGTAAAGTGGAGTTGTGTAAAGTGGGGTCGGGTGAAGTAGGGTCGGGTAAATTGGGGTCGGGTAAAGTAGGGTAGGGCAAAGTAGGGTCGGGTAAAGTCAGGTCGTGTAAAGTCAGGTCGGGTAAAGTCATGTCTGGTGAACTCGGGTCGGGTGAACTCGGGTCGGGTGAAATCGAATCAGGTGAAGTCGGGTCGGGTGAAATCGAGTCGGGTGAGGTCGGGTCGGTTAAAGTCGAGGCGGGTAATGTCGAGGCTGGTAAAGTCGAGTCGGGTAACGTCGCGGTGGGTAACGTCGAGGCGGGTAATGTTGGGGCGGGTAACGTCGAGGCAGGTAACGTCAAGGCGGGTACGGTCGAGTCGAGTAAAGTCGAGTCGAGTAACGTCGAGTTGGGTAAAGTCGAGTCGGGTAAAGTTGAGTCGGGTAAATTTGGGTCAGGTAAAGTCAGGCCGGGTAAACTCAGGTCAGGTTAAGTCGGGTCAGCTAAAGTGGGGTTTGGTAAAGTGGGGTCAGGTAAAGTGGGGTCGGGTAAAGTAGGGTCAGGTAAAGTCAGGTCGGGTGAAGTCGCGTTGGGTGAAGTACAGTCGGATGAGTCGGATGAAGTCGAGTCGGGTGAAGTCGAGTTGGCTGAAGTCGGGTCGGGTGTAGTCGGGTCGGGTGAGGTCGGGTCGCATAAAGTACAGGCGGGTAACGTCGAGGCGGGTAACGTCGAGGTGGGTCATGTCGAGGCACGTAACATCGAGGCGAATAACGTTGAGGCGGGTAAGGTCGAGGAGAGTAAGGTCGAGGCGGGTAAGGTCGAGTCAGGTAAAGTTGACTTGGGTAAATTTGGGTCGGTTAAAGTTGGGTCGGGTAAACTCGGGTCAGGTTAAGTGGGGTCAGCTAAAGGGCGGTCGGGTAAAGTGGGGTCGGGTAAAGTGGAATTGGGTAAAGTGGGGTCGGGTAAAGCGGTTTCAGGTAAAGTGGGGTCGGGTACATACGGGTTGGGTAAAGTAGGGTCGGGTAAAGGCGGGTCATGTAAAGTCAGGTCGGGTAATGTCGTGTCTGGTGAACTCGGGTCGGGTTAAGTCAGGTTGGGTGAAGTCGAGTCGGTTAAGTCGAGTCGGGTGAAGTTGAGTTGGCTGAAGTCGGGTCGGGTGAAGTCGGGGCAGGTGAGGTTGGGCCATGTAAAGTTGAGGCAGATAACATCGTGGTGGGCAACATTGAGTCGGGTAATGTCGAGGCGGGTAACATCGAGGTGGGTAACATCCTGGCGGGTAACGTCCAGGCGGATAAAGTCGAGCCGGGTAAAGTCGAGCCAGGTAAAGTCACGCCGGGTAACCTCATGCTAGGTAAAGTTGACCAGGGTAAAGCCGAGCTGGGTAAAACTGAGCCCGGTAAAGCCGAGCTGGGTAAAGCCGAGCTGGGTAAAACCAAGCTGGGTAAAGCCGAGCTGGGTAAAGCCCACCCGGGTAAAGCCGAGCCGGGTAAAGCCAAGCCTGGTAAAGCCGAGCCGGGTAAATCCCACCCGGGTAAACCCGAGGCGGGTAAAGCCGATCCGGCTAAAGCCGAGCAGGGTAAAGGTGAGCCGGGTAAAGCCGAGCTGGGTAAAGCCCACCCGGGTAAAGCCAAGCCGGATAAAGCCAAGCCGGGTAACGGCGAGCCCGGTAAAGCCGAGTTAGGTAACGTCGAGCAATGTTGAGTTAGGTAATGGCATATTTATTAATATTAATATGATTATGCATGCAATAAAAGTAGTAAGACATTCTAAACAAAAAAAATCCAACTCCAAGATTCGAACCGGTTACCCTCTGATCTTAAGACCAATACTATGCCACCTGAGCTACAGAAGAAGTCCAACCTATAGTTGTCCAACTGGTGTCAGAATGCTGGGAGGTCCTGAAAGCGTGTAAATAATGAGCAATCAATATGACTAGGAATAATATGAACAAAATTCAATAGTAAGGATAATGTAGTAGTCTGAACATGAGCTCTACTATCACGCGGTAGCAGCGGAGACTACGCCGTACACCAGCGCAGTACCATTACACTCTGCCAGGTGGCTGCACGGGTAGCCACCGGTCAGACCCCAACTGGGCTGACCTCTACTGCGTGTGGCTGACCACCCCCCCACACACACCTATAGAGTCGATGTGGGATCTGGCCAGTCAGGGGGCGGGTCAGACAACTACTGATGCCGCGGAGAGCAGATGGTTCAATAAACCAAGGGTGAAGCGTACACTGAATTGAATCTTGGTGTTCTTCCGTGTGTGACTGCGAGAGTCGGAGTCGGAGGGCCGTGGGCCATTACATTGGTGCCGTGAGCCAGCTCGCCTTCTGCGTAAGGGGTGAGTATTGGACCTGGGCCATGGACTCTGAAGGTAGGTTCTCTTCGTAATTTTTTATTATGGAGGGGGCGACGGCAGGTCCACTGCGCAGTGGGTGCCAGTACCAAACTGATGGTACAGGGCGTCCCGACGCAGTGGGACTGCCGGTGAGCATGGACGCTTCTGCGGTGAACACACTGCACCGCGCTCACTACTCACCTGTGGGGGATGTTGATGTTCATACGTTCATTCCTAATGCAGGTGCTGGCGTCATAGGGGACCCCCGCTCCCGCACTAGTGCCGGTGGTGTCGCCTAGAGGGGCTGAAGGCGTTGCCAGCTATTGGAAGCAGTTAGCGCGACTGAGTGGCAGTCCGCCGCCGGGTATTGCGCCGTTGTTTACACCAGTGGCGTTACAGGGTGGTGGGCGTGACACCCAGTTGGGCACTCGTTCTGATAGTGGTGGCGCGGCGTTGAAATATATCCCGCCATCAACTGCAGCGCGAAATGCTCTCTCAGTTGATAATAATACTGGGGAGGGCATTACGGGGAGTGCGATTAAAGTGGGCTTCGCTCTTGATGATATACAGTCTCTGTCGATCAATATTGATTCGGGGGTGGGTGTATGTGAGGGTAGCAGTTCAATCGTGTGTCATGATGATTTAGGTCTGGGTGTACACAGGAGTTCTGTTGGAGGTGTGCCGCTGGAGTATTCACCGTGGCACCACCCTTAACCATCATGAACAAACCAACAACACACCGAACATCCTACACAACTATCAATCTGTTTAAACACATTGAACATTACATGAGACAGACAAAATGCCTTGACAACTATAAACTTAGGTTGTTTTATAAGAGAAAAATGTAACCCACAACGATTGTTTGAGTCGCCCCGAGTATACACCTTCTACTCGGTGCTGCTCCCCATTTTTGTATGAACCGCAGTGACTGGTGCTGTACATTATACAGCAGGAGCCACTCCCTTAATTCTACACGATCGGTGCTGTGACTAATACAGCACTGATCAAACTTAGATTATTTAAAATCTCAATTCCGATAGTAAGATGGCCGGAAGACCAGTGCTCCGGCGCTGACAAATGTCATATTCAGATGAATAAATACTTTACCAAAAAAAAAACTTTAAAAAAAGTTGTCCATTCTGTGGGGATGGGAGCTGCGCGTGATGATCCCCAAATTCCCTGTCGTAGGGAGATTTCCACGGCTTTGGAGACAGGGCTCGTAGCCGATGACTCGTTAACGTCTACGTTAGAGCGTGATTTGGTTATGGGTCGTACGTTTTCGGGGTCGCAGTCGGAGGTGGAGCGTCAAGAATCGATATGCATCCGCTGTCTGCGAGCTTGGAAGCGGGTCCAGTTTGACCGGTTGGCGGGGGAGAGACGGGTGTTGGATGATTTAAGAGTCTCCAATGCTGCATCCTTCGCACGCGATTTAGCAGAGCTAAGCGCGGCGAGGCACGTTTCCGCAGTGGAGGCAGAATCTAGTCGAATGTTGGTGGAAGAGCAGCAAACTACGTTCACGAAACAGTTGGACGATTTGTCCATGCGGGAGGCGCTGAATGTTCAGTTGCAAGACGATAACCAGAGGTGTGAACAGTTGCTAGCTGCGGAGAGGTTCAGCATTGATTCTGCTCTGGAGATCCTTGCAAGTGAGCGTGCAGCTTTTTAGGCTGAGAAACTGGCATTTCAACGCGGTTTAGGGCTTGGGGAGAGTGGTGCGAGGGTTACTGAGTCTACGCGGTTGGATAGCCGGGAGACGCAGTATCCAGTGCATAGTGCACGCCCGGCTTCCGCGGGTGGCTCACTGCATTTGCCGGCGCCTTCTAAGGATGGCGTTGGTGGATGTGGGGGTCCTAGGGAGCCGGAGCCCTCTTCTGGGGATGGTAGTTCTCGGGGGGGGGGGGGGTTGCTGGGCAACATCGACGGGGTGTTGTTCAGGATTCCGTTTACGTGGGTATTACTCATGTGGAGATACTGGGTGAGAGGATTCCTGACCCGGTGGGTTTGGGCGGTGACGCAGTGCCCATTGCGTCGTTGCCTGAGTTGCCGGTGGGTCGCCAGTACTCAGTGGAAGAGATGTGGTTGTTCCGGAATCATCCTGCAATAATGGATGTGATTCGGGAACCTGCTTTGATTGGGGGTGGGGCCGGATGGGAATCGTGTAATCGGGATACGTTGGAACTAGATGAGAATGTTTTGAGGTATCCTGTGGCGGGTTCTGCGCGGATTCCGACGTTGCGTCCTAAGCCATTTACAGGTATTAAGCAGGAATGGAATACTTGGTGGCGGGATTTTACGTTGGATATGCGGTCCAACATGTGGGATGAGAGGGTAGCTCTCATTCAGCTGTTACCTCTCCTGAGGAATGGGCCGGCGCAGGACTGTGTGGACGCGTGGAGGCATCATGGGTTGACGACGATGAGGGAATTACTTCCTATCATCTTGTATAAGTTCCGTCCAGTGGACCCCATGGCGCGCTGGTATCAGTGGAAGAAGCGCATCCAAACTGCCCGTGATGGATTGTACCGAGTGTACGGTCTACAGCTGCAGGTAGATGGGTCAGAGGCTGCTAGAGATACTGGGATGAGTGAGCGTGCGATCGAGACTAAGATAGTCGAGCGTTTCGTATGCTCACTCATTGATCCGGGAGAGCAGCATGCTGCCTATGACCGTTGGCGGCCGGGTAAGTCATCTCTGGAGGAGATGTTTGAGGTAGTCGTCGATTACTGCGCCAAGGCACTGCGTGCTGGGCGGTCGACTGCGGTGGAGGCTATTCGACTGTCAGATGAGTCGGATAGTGAGTTTGAGGTTACGGTGGCTGCCTATAACGTGCCACCTGATCCTCGGCGTAATGGCGGCAGTAGTTACTCTCGGGGGAGTTCTGGGGGAAGCTATCCTGGTGGTAATTCCTATCGGGGTTCGTAGGGCGGTGGGATGGTGGCAATTTCCGGGCGAGCTCTGGGGGAGGTTATCAGTCGCCGCCTATCACTAAAGCGTTAGTCCAAGGTTGGGTGCGTGATGTGATGGGGTCAGCAGAAATCTGCTGCGCAGGTAGCAACAGGTGGGCCTAGCTCATCTGGGTTATCTGATCGCAGGTGCATAGCTAAGGAAGATACGCATGCTCGTGATCACGAGTGTGGTCGCTGCTTTGCTTTCGGTCATTGGCCTATGCAATGTACTGGAGTAAAACGTACTCTCGAGGAGGCTGTAATAGCCAGTGATCGCTAGGGTAGGGACAACTCAGGTGTTAATCGGGCTAGGTTGGTGCGTCTCCGTAAGGACGGGGACGCGAAGGCTAAGCCGCATTTAAACGCCTAGGGTTGGACCGTTTGGGCTTGGGCTCAACCCATTTGGTAAGCCCGGATACTGCCGAAGCGGATGTGGTCTTAACTGTCGAGGAAGCCGGTGTGCAGTCTGATGCTAGCGCGGGACAGCCTGTGATCGCCCCTGGTGATTCTATCCCAGTGGAGTCGGTATTGTGGGATGGCATGGAGCAGATAGCGCGGTGCGTTTCTGCTCTGGCTCCCGCACCTTTAGACGACTGTATGCAATTTATAATACAGCGTCAGGGGTGTGACCTGTCTCACCCTTGTGGTAAGCGCCTATTCGTGGATTCCACTTTCTGGACTTTGGACGGAAAACGGTGGTATGTGAGAGTGTGCGTTAGAGGGACTATCGGGTATTTTTTAATAGACAGTGGGGCTGCGGTCACACGCGTTGGACGAAAATTCTTCGATAAGTTGGACGGTGATAAGGTGTTTTTCGATAATAGCATGAAGCCTGTCACTGTCACCGGTGCGCCACTCAAGCAGTACGGACAAGCCATACTATCTCTGGAAATCGGGGGGAAAATATTTCATTATGCCCCTACTGTTTCCGATATTTCAGAGGATGGCATTTTGGGTGTGGAATTTTTGGAGTATTATGGTTGTGAACTGCGTCAGGCGGGCAGCCTATATCTTCGATATCCGTATCAACTCACGGTGCAGTGTGAATTGCGTTGCGATAGTCAGACTGTGTCTGCGGTTGCGCAAGATATCGCATTGCTCCGATGACCGGCTGTGATGTTAAAATATCAGCTGTAGGGGTCGACGGTGATCACCAGAGCCTATTTGAACCGATGGTCTCAGAATTGCATGAGCTGGGATTGGTAGGTCAGAATATGCTAGTGTGGAGTCCTGTTGGCTCGGTGGTACCTTTGTTTAATCCGAATCGGTATGCGGTTTGGTTAAGAAAGGGTACGACTATCGGATTGTTGAGTGAAGCTACTGACTTTGGTGATGTTCGTAGTGAATACACTGAGGCGGTCTTGAGTAAACAATCCGGTGTAAACATTGCTCGCGGCAACGGGGTCGCTGAGTCAGCTGTTGGCGCAGTTGACCCAGTGGGCGGGGTTGACGCAGGGCGGTGTTCTGCGGTCAGCTGTTCGCAGTTACCTGGTAATTGGAGCAGTGGTTGGCCCGAACTGCGTGTCGCGCAGGCGACGCAGTTGGATTGCCGCTCTAGGGTTGTGAGTAGTAGAGGGCAAGTGGGCGTTGCTGCGTTGGGGGAGGTAGCCGAGGCAGTTACCTTTGGTACTACGGAGGAGTGCATGGCACCGTCTGTTGTGTCTCGGTCCTTTGATGGGAGCTTGCCTGCCCATCTTATACCTTTGGCTATGGGGTGTGAGGTGGTTGATGAGTCTGATCGCTCACAGGTTGTGGAATTTCTGGGTAGAAATATTCAGGTTTTCGCAGTGCCTGGTGAGACATTGGGCTGGACTGAGGTGGTGAAGCATGGCATAGATGTCGGTGAGTCTGCTGCTTTTAGGATTCCCTATCGGCGTTGCTGCGTTGGGGGAGGTAGCCGAGGCAGTTACCTTTGGTACTACGGAGGAGTGCATGGCACCGTCTGTTGTGTCTCGGTCCTTTGATGGGAGCTTGCCTGCCCATCTTATACCTTTGGCTATGGGGTGTGAGGTGGTTGATGAGTCTGATCGCTCACAGGTTGTGGAATTTCTGGGTAGAAATATTCAGGTTTTCGCAGTGCCTGGTGAGACATTGGGCTGGACTGAGGTGGTGAAGCATGGCATAGATGTCGGTGAGTCTGCTGCTTTTAGGATTCCCTATCGGCATTTCGTGCATTCTAAAAAAGAAGCACTGGAGACGGAGTTGCATAAGCTGCTAGATAGTGGAGTAATTAGGAGTAGTGATTCACCGTCGAGTTCACCTGTCCATTTAGTCAAGAAAAAGATGGTTCGATCCGTTTTTGCATTGACTATAAAAAACTCAATATTGTGACGCGGAAAAATGCTTACCCAATACCACGCATAGATGAGTCGCTCGAGAGTTTAGGGGGTAATGAGTGGTTTTGCACTCTGGATCTGCAATCTGGGTATCATCAGGTAGCAATGGATCCGGAGGATATTGCTAAAACTGCTTTTAGTACTCACTTAGGCTTGTTCGAGTGGAACGTGATGCCGTTTGGGCTATGTAATGCTCCAGCCACGTTCGAAAAGATGATGACGGATATGCTGGCTGGTCTTCAGTGGAAGATCTGCTTAGTGTATTTGGATGATATCATTGTCTTTGGTCGGACACTAACCGAATGTTGGGATCGGCTTCAAGCAGTGTTTGATCGTATACGTTCCTATGGGCTGAGACTCAAGGCTTCAAAGTGTAGGCTTTTTAGGCGTGAGACGCAGTACCTGGGGCATGTGGTTTCTGCGAAGGGGATTAAGGCAGACCCGGAAAAGCTCTCTGCAATTTCAGGGTGGCCCATACCTGAGGATATGAAGGAAGTGAGGTCATTCCTTGGGTTTGTGTCGTATTACCACGATTTCATTGCTGATTTTGCGCGGTTGGCTGTTCCTCTGCAGGACTTGGTCGTTACCGCGAAAAAAATATAATTTGTGTGGGGCGACGCTCAAGAAGCGGCATTTCTGGGCTTGAAACATGCCTTTACTCAGATCCCAGTGCTGCGATATCCGCGGGCGGTAGGGCAGTTCATTCTGGACACTGATGCGTCGGGGTTTACAATCTCAGGCGTGTTGAGTCAGGTTCAGGATGGGGTAGAGGTCCCGTTGTCTTTTGCGAGTAATAAACTTAATAAAGCGCAGTGGAATTATTGCACGACGAAGCGTGAGCTGATGGCTATCGTCGTGTATAGCAGGAAGTGGAAACATTTCTTGATAGGGTCGGATTTTATTATCCGGACTGATCATCATTCTCTTCGTTGGTTGTTGAATTTCAAGGAGGCGGAGGCGATGATGGGGCGTTGGTTGGCCACTTTGTCTGAATATGGTGTAACGAATGAGCATATTGTGTACAGAAAAGGTGTGGATCATATCAACGCAGATAGTCTGAGTAGAATCCTGGTGCGTAAGTGCGGCCGGGGTGATTGCACGGACTGTGGCGTGCATAATTGAGTACTCGCAGCAATTTCTGCGATGCGTCTGGTGGACATAGATGATGATGAGCTTTGGACGTTATCAGAGGTTCGCTTGGCGCAGCGCCAAGATCCCTCCATACTGCGTGTGATCAAGTGGTTGGAGGGGGGCCGCTCGAAGCCTTTGCGTGACGAGCTGGCGGTGGAGAATGCAGAGACTCATAAGATTATAAATCAATGGGACCTGCTGGAACTGCGGGTGGAAGGTAGTGGGTGAAGACCTACGCAGTCACCTGCAGATCGTCGTGCCATTTGCATTGCGCGATGATGTGTTGTTGTTTTGTCATGGGCATTCTACAGCTACGCACTTTGGGCGTGTTCGCTCCACCAAGCGTTTAGCTTGGCGGTTCTATTGGCCTGGCATGACTTCTGATATTAGGCGGTGGGTACGCACTTGCCATAAATGTCAGGTGGTGAAGCCAGGTGAAGGGATTGCTAAGCTACCATTGACTCAGGAATTGTCTGGGCATCGGTGGCGCCGTCTAGCGTGTGACTTTGTGTCCGGGTTTAAGACAAGGTCTAGGGTTAATGTGGTGATGATAGTAGTCCAGGACTATTACACTAAGTATGTGCGGGTGTACCCCTTAAAAGATCACACTGCACCCACTGCAGCGCAGGCATTGGTGGATAACTGGGTTTTGATATTCGGTGCCCCAATGCGGATCCATTCGGATCAGGGACGGGAATTTGAGTCCACACTGTTTCAGTCCATGTTGCACTTGTTGGGTGTTAAGAAAACGCGTACGAACCCGTACTGTCCACAATCGGATGGTATGGTAGAGAGTTTTAATAAGACACTGATATCTGCGTTGGCTTGTACCGTGAATGACTTTCAAGATGATTGGGATTTACAGGTCAAGTTTGTGGCACACGCATATAACTGTACGGAGCACGCATCTACGGGTGTGACTCCTAACAGATTACTATTTGGGGAGGAGCTCAGACTGGCAGCTGATCTGCAGTTTGGGGTGGTGAATCGTCAAGTAGACCGGCCATGTGAGATTGTGTTTGTAAGATGGTTGGAGCATTGCTTTCACCACGCATATAGCGCAGTTCGCGATGCTTTAGGTCGGGCAGCGGTTCGTCAGAAATCTGACTACGGGCCTGCTGCATGGCGCCAGTTCAAGGTGGGGGATCGGGTGGTGCGGTATCATGCGCCGCTAGCTTGGGTCAAACTCGCAAAGAACTGGGATGGTCCCTTTACTATAACAGAAGTTGTCTCTGACACCACATTTATTATGAAGGGCAAGGATGGTAAATACCGTAAATATAACGTTAAATGTCTTAAGCTTTACACCGAGCAGATGTCTAGAAACGCTGGACCATCCTCCTGGCTGGATGCACATGTAGGGGACGAGCCCGCACCTGCGAGGGTGGAGGCTGGCACTATAGATGCGTTCAGTCAGAAGAAAGTACCTGGGCTTCCAGTTACTGCGGGGGAGGCTATGCGCCCTAGGCGGCATAGGCCTGATAAACGGAAAAATTAACGTTGGCGTCATTCTAGATCAGTGTCTGAGGCCGATAGTGTTGTTTCTGTACGCAGTAGCTCGGGTAGTGACAGCGCTTTGTACCAGTTAGACAGGGGTCTGATGTGGGTTCGGATGCACCGCCTATGCGGCGATCTGAGCGATTAGCATTACGACGCAGATAACTGGTATGGGGTGGGGTAGTGGGTATTAGGCTACTCCACCCTGGTGTTGTCTGGTCTCCGGGGGTTGGTCGTACATGAGATACTCCAATCCCTGTCACACAATGAGTAACGCAGTACATATGTTCAGTTAAACTTTACTACGCAGTTATTTGAGAGTAGTGGGGAAAGACCGGGGCCCCATGGGCGGTAATGAATGGGCGCAGTTACTACTGTTCTGCGTAATGCCTTTGCCTAAGCTGTGTGTTTATTATCTACTATTTCTTGTCTAACGCGTTGGTTTTGTTGACGCGGCGTACTGCGTGTTAGCTGCTATGACCGGGGGAGTGTTTATGTTTACTGCGGGCAAACTTTCCTCTTTCCTTGCTACTCTCATCAAGCGCTCTCCCTCATCAAAAGCCCATGTCACCTCCGCGGCTCTCCTCTCATGTTCCCTATCCTTCTTCTCCCACACCAGGTATCTCTCAAATGCCTGTTGGCTCCATGATTCCCGAACCTCGCCTTCTCCTCTATCAGTTTCCACTTCAATGCTACACTCTTCATCCGCTCTGCGTGCACCTCTCTCCCTTCATCCGAAGATTCCCTCCATTTCAACTCATCCTCTAATTCCGAATCATACTCTTCGCTCCCTTCTTCGAACTGGTACACATGGTCTCCTTCTATCTCTATCACGACTAAGTCTGAGTCTGAGTCCGAGTCCGGAGCTGGGTTCACAAATACCGCCGGTGCCTCCTCTATCTCCTCCCCGAATCCTTCATCAAATGACTCGTCCATCCACGCCGCCATGTCCCTACTGTCCTTCCTGGTAGTTCCTTCCCCTTATTTTCTCCTTCTCATAATCCTGCCTAATCCTCTTTGCTATCCTTTCGTACTCTTCGTCCAATAATTCCACCTTACGCCACTGTTGGTTCACTATCCTTTCCCATACTCTAACTCTATCCAACGCCTCCTGCTTCCACACTCTCTCGAACGCCTCTCTCTAGTCTTCCAACCCCCTCTCTAATTCCTTTGCCAGCCCATACTCTCGCCACAACTGCCTGCCTTCATCCGAAAATTCCCACTCCCAATTTAGGTGGTTATCTAACGCTTTATCTTCAACCGGTTCCTGTATACCCACTACCTCCTTCTCACAGAACCCTTCATCCTCCGATACACACATCCACTCTTCTTCTTCACTCATTCTCATACATACAACGTGCAAGGTTCACACAATGGTACACCGTGCCACACCCCGCACCGACGCCCCAGCGTCCCCGAACAAGCAGAAAAGGTTGTTGGACCTTACCCGGACCTTGGTGGTGGTTTTCCGCGTCTTCACTGTAGTCATTGCTGGATGTCGCGTCATCTCAGGTCTGGTCGTTGCTCGCCACTGTGATATTTCTGGATGCCCGGCCACGTTTTGGACACCAGATGATACCATCAGACTCTCCCCTTCATATCACCTGTGATGCTATCATTCGAACCCAGATTACTAACACCTTAAGGAAGAAAGGAAGACAAGACAAGGATAGACGGTGAGGATGTTGTGCTTTATTGGCAACAACTCCTGCTCACCTATCAGTGACCTATCACCCTCACCCCTCCTGTTCTGTTCACACAGCAACTCATCGATCTCTATAGTTAGTCTCCAAAATCAGTGCCTACAGCCCATGGAACCAAAGGCCCAGGGTTGTTACACACTCTCAATTAGAATAGTTGAATTTGGCTAGCATCAGACAGAGTGTCTGGGGTCCTGCTCAAGAACCGGTCTGTCGCGTTCAAGAGTCAGGGATAGAGTGCCAATGTCCAGTGTGACTGGAGCATCGGTCAGTTTTTCATTAATAATTAATCTTATGCTGCTAGTGTGAACAAAGGCTTGGGGAGGAGAGAGCGACTGGCCGTCCCACAGCCCGCCAATCAAAACACCCCCCACAGCCTGGGAGGGTGGCACCACCCCGTCGGGGTGGTGGTGACTCATCCCAGCTGCAGGCAGTGCCTCATGCATATGTTGATTAGGCTGGTGTGCTGGGCCATTCGGTACTCTGGTGACAGATAGTTGCAAACAGTTACAATATATATATATACTAAAATGTCCTTTTTCTCCAATTGTATTCTTTATGAATACATAGAGGAACATTTCTTCAACCTTAACTTCTTCTGATATAACACATCTCTTCATTAATCTCTAGGCACGATGCATGCACATATATTTCACATTACCTATATCATGTCATAATAGAGTGGAACATCCTAGCTCACTAGATTACATAATCCCTTACCTATTCTTTCGCCCAAGAATAATAATGCTCTCTGCCAATATATGATCCAAACCGAAAATCCGTATATTTTTACAAGGTGGTGGGCGGGGGGGGGCCCACATACACACTGGTCACTCCGGATCACACATCCGGACTGACCACTACGTATTGCGCAAATTCTGTAGACACCGTTTTTTTACGATAGGCTGTGACGACACCAGCCACCTAATTTGGGGTAGGGGAAACTAAATCTTTGGAAATCATCACAACGCAAAACTCTACTGCAACAAATTAATACTCATTGTTTTGGTATGGATGTAGGCTAAAACAATAAGCAGAGGACATTCTGATTGGATGAACCTCAAGGTCACTAGAGGTCAAAAGGTCGTGAAGGTTGTGGTATGCCAGAAATCCTGGACTTTCATCAAAGAAGTGCCTCTTAATATACCGTATCATAAGTTTTTTCACTAAAATACTGTTTCAGTCAACTCCAATAATGAATAATTACTTAAATCCAACGTGTTTAATGGATAAGGTTTTCTGACTTCGAATAAAAATAATAATAAAAACCTAACTTTTATTATATTTTTTTAATCAATATTTTCAATCATATATCGCATTTCTGACATCTAATATGATGTTAAAAGAAGCATATGAACAATTTCCGATCATTTTTAGTTCAATCTGACCTTTTTTCAACTTTGTGACAGTTTAGAGGTCCTATGTGACACTCTCGAGGTACATTTCCGTCTCAAAGCATCGACCTTACTTTAGTACAAAACGGAATTTGTGGTTACTACCATTTAGTCTCACACTAATATGCTTGGCCAGTTATTTTGTGTTTCCGGCTGTCAAACTCGAAGAAACCTGAAGATGTCGGTGGTAGACGCGTGGTTGCTCGACAGGTCTTCATTGAGTTAAGACTGCAGATCTCAACTCTATGAGAAAACAAGGCTTAAGCTGTTTGAATCGATGACCTAGTTTTAGGGACTATTTTCTCTGAAAACCCAAACAAATTCTCCCATTTAACCAGAAAAAATAGAAATTGATTCAAAATGTGTTTTTGAACAATATCTACACAGTATCAAACCTCAACTATCAGTTTTGACAAATCTAATCACGAATGACAGAATGCTGTATACGCTCAGTGTTAACTTAGCATCGAAAGGTAAACAAAGCAATGGCAGTGGTTCGCTTTGAACTTTGAAATCACAATGACTGCATCTTCTATATTATTAAATAATAGATTTCTAGCTTTTAGCTCAAGTTTTACATATGCTGTAGCAGTATCACGCATTTCTTCAGCAGTTGCCGTCGATTTTCAATGTCAACTGTTTCCATCGGCGAAATGTTGATTTTTCATTCAATAAATATATGCCAGTGTTCTCCTCCTGCATCGCGTTGCGATGTTAATGATATCGATCCAATCCTGCCTACTCGTTATCGATCCAGCGTCCAGTCCATATATGCCAGTGTTCTCCTCTGAACTACTGCATCGCATTGGTATTGATGATATCGATCCAGTGTAGAAGAGTAGCTCTCAATCTAAGGCATCATTTCACAGAAAGTTACATTGTCCATATTTCTCCAGTAATATGGGTAATTCGGGACCGAGCCGGAGCTGACCCACCCCTATACCCCCACTCCCCTTCGTCGCCTGCACCTCCCCTCCTATCATTCATAGGCCTCCCCCGCCTCCCTACAGGCGGTGCCACCGGAGTGTGCCGGACCGTTGCCAGCAACCAGCGACACCCTTGACATCACTTCCCCCCTCCCTGTCCACCGACCCTGCGGCACTTCATCTCCAGACACCGGACCGACATGACCTCCCCACCCTATTCTCATCAAGATTCACTACGCCATCCCGGCTGACCTCCAACACTACAACAGTCCACCATGCCTCCACGTAAAAGCACCTGACAGGCCGTAGTGTCTGAGACCACCAATGCCAGAGAGGACGCTGCAACAACACGCACCCATCGTCAATGAAGTCGACCCGGATCGGTCGTAACACAAAACTATATCAACCCAGCCCTGAACAACGACGACCAGACCAATGAAGCTGGGTCCACCGCGGTGCAGATCGCGCTGTTACGCCAGTCCGTGGCCGACTCAATCACCCAGCAAGCCACATACCCCAAGGCAATGGTGGACCAAGTGCAAGCCCTGGAGTGGACCAGACGCAGCAAGCGGCTGACAAGCAGCTCCCCTGAGGACAGGCATGTTACAAAACGGAGGAGACAGGATGCCACCGAATCCCCATGATCACCGACAACGCCACATGGTCGCCGACGGCACGACGCCTTCAACGACTCTTGCAGCAGCAGCAAGCGCAACAACAAGGGACGACATGACCAGTACCTGTCCGAGGAGCGGAGCAGATGGCGCAGGAGCAGACCAGCATGCTGCACTGTCTCCCCATCATCCAACAAGGACGACTCCCGACACCGGGAATTCAGGGACGCCAGCCTCGACTCCAACACCGAAGGATGCGTCAAGAACCGAGGTAGGGCCCAGTTCCTCCCCCATACCAATGTTATATGTGAAGAGAAGAAAGGCAAGGTAGGGCTTGGGGAGAGCAACTGGCATGAGTACATGTCAGCCCTATCCCGCATGAGGAAATACCCAAAGGTGCCGCAACATTGGATAACAACATTGGATAAAGCCCATATTGGAACATCAAGACCAGATATTCTACATGGCGGCCGAATGGCAATGGGACACCTGCCTTGCCTGGTCGGAGAAGACGTTCGCCATGATTGATGACAGTCGTCTCCCCAAAGGATGGCGGGACAAACACGCAATAAAAGACCTGCAGCGAGGAGCCTGCCTGGCCGGAATACGAAAGGAGGAGCAAAAGTGCTCGACCCGCTCCGAACTACCACCCTGCAATCACAACAGACAGGACAACCAGTCATCCGTCACCGCCACCCCATACAAAAGAGCCAAATTCACCCCTGAGACAGACGGCCGCCCCTGCCACAGGTGGAACTGGGGAACTGACTGCAGGTTCACCGCATCACACGGGACCGGTAGTGAATGATATGCGCACATGTGCGCCTGGTGCACCAATAAGTACAGAAAATCGAACACGCACCGCAAACAGGAGTGCAACAACAAGAAATGTCAGCTTGAGCGCAAGGCAGCGACACCTGAGACGGACGACACACAAAAAGCGTATTTTCGCTAGATGGCCAGGGTCAGGCCGAAGAAAACGCCACCCGAGACTCGACCAACGAACATATCACTGAAGCCACAACAGAGTGTCTGCTTACGCGATGGCCGAAAACTCACGCCAACAACCCGCATGCGAGCAACAAACAGCCCGCACCTCCAAAGCTTCCTGCCAAAACAGTAGGTGGGAACACTAATGCAGTTGCACTCCTTCCCGCCAATTCTACATGTGGGCACGCTGAGCATCCACACCCACCCACCCACCTCCAGATTCGCACAACCGACCCGGCGAGCAGGTCACCGCACCATCCCACCCATGCCGCTAATGACCATTGCCGACAAGGACACGCCTCAGATCTCCCACCTGCATGACCGTTGACCGCCACCCGGGACCCTAATCGCACGGTGAGCGGCATGCCGGAATGACCATTAGCCGCCTTCGGCGACCTTAATGGTACTTGCGCCGCCGCATGACATGGAGACGCCCCCAATGGTCACAGCCGGAATGACCAAATAACAGCCTGGATGCAACACATGTCGGCCACGGACGGCCACCCCAACCGACCCATTAAGCTGCATCCCTCTGACGTATCCAGATAGTGCCACAGACACTCTCATCCACCATCACCCAGCCAACCCGACCCCTGCCTCTGACCCGAACCTGCCCCCCCCCAAGCCCCCCTGCCACCCCCACACACACCAACACACAATAACCGCAACCCCCACTGACCCCCACCCCACCACGACACCCCCCAATCCAGCATACACCCCCACCCACGCCTAACCCTGGAACACCACCACACACTTCGACCCCCCACCCCACACCACACCCTGACTCACCCCTTTCAAGCTTGAGCAGTGACCAGCACCATCCCACCCACCCCCGCCCGCACAGAGCCACAACACCCAACCCATCCACACCTCCCTGCCGACCATCCACCCCCGCCTACATCCGCACACTGACCACCCCTAACCCTGCCACTCCCGCACCCGCAACACGCCCAGACTCCCCCACCACAAAACCGAGGCCCCCCGCACTCACCCACCATCACGCGCCGCCTCGGACTACGCCCGTGGTGGTACACTATGAGCCAACACAAACCACGGTCGTGTGCGTACAGTCACATAGTCGGCATGCGACCCCTGGCCGACAAGATAAGGAAGGCCGCGATGAAAATGATGCTGAACCCCCGGATGCACTACTGACATACCACCAGCGCGATCACACCATGGAGGACACAGACGATGTGACGGTTCACTGCAGCATAGAGCCACCCCCACCATACGGCCCTCCATTTAGATAACTGAAAAAGAAATCTTCATGCCTTAGCATTTCCTATGCAATAGTCTGTACTATACCCTCCCAGACATCAACTAATGTTTTTTTGCTTAACGGAATATTTTTGAAGATTCTCTGTACAGTACATTAACAAGAGTACCCATACCTTTAGCATTACAACCAAACAAAACAAATGCAATGATGTCTGCCCGGAACATAGGGAAACAGAAAGATCAGTTCTGGCCCGGATCATAGGGATACAGACAGCCGTCCCTTTATTGTTCATTGCCTGCTGCTTATATGTATTACTCTCTGCTTATTCAGTCTGTAAAATCCTTCAAAATATTGTTTATATTTAATTTTAATCAAATAAATAATGTGTATAATATATATATTATATTATTAAGTAATATAAATATATAGAATAAATCTCTTCATAGAAAATAAAAATGTTTAAAAAAAGTTAATTTAATTTGTCTTATTTCATAATTTTATATTTATTTATATGTTTTGTAATACATAACATAAAATAGAATAGATCTTCTAGATATCTTACTTCGTTTAGTTCATGTTTCTAAGTATCATAGTTATTTAGTTATGCTTTTATTAGAATAGAAAGATATGGATGAAACTTTACCACAGTTCCTACCGATGATGTCATGCCCATGCTGAACTTTTGTCAATCAGATAAAATAATCGCATGCATCACCAAACACTTCATGTCTGTAAGATACGAGTCGACACGTTGAGTTCTAGTTTATGACTGACCTTTATTTACTAGCCCGTCATCCAGGCAATGTTCCAGTTCTAGCTGGTTCCCTCTTGTACTAGCGTGAGGCATATACATCACACGTCCCTCTCAATAAATATTTTAAAATATAATAAATACCATAAACACAGTAAAGACAAACAAACATTACCTCACACAACAACACAAAATATTAGGAGATATATGAGTACAATACATAGAACAGTTATAACAAATATACTAAATTACCACTCATTGTAAATGTATAAATACTATACGTATATATTAATATTCCTGAACATGTGCAGTGTTCATAACGATGGGTCCATCACCGCCTTAAGGAAAGTCAATTACGTATGGCGCATACATTGAGATTCGTCCATCTCCTGAATGTTCACTCCATGAGCACTTCAACATGGGACTGTGATACTTCAGTGGTCTCACAATCTCCACATCCTACCATAACATGTATTGTAAATACATAATGATTAACATTGAAGAAAACAACAACAACAACCACAGAAAGTACTATGTATTCAGCCAATAAATAAACATGAATACAAATAGTGATATTCAACTCCGAATCTGGTAATGTTATGTGGTATGCAAACTACTTGGTGGAAATCCCAGTCTATTCACCGGGCGAACGACCCGGCCGTATCGGGTAGTATAAGGATTTGTCCCTACCGTTTTTTTATGTTCGACTGTCCGTGTACCAACCGTATCTGACTTGAAAATGTGTTTTCGATTTCTCTTATTCATGTGGTTTTGTGAGTTTAGGATGATGTAATCACGCGGACCAGGTCTCTGTGCCCTGACAATTTTACCCGATGTCCACCCCCCTCTGTGGTCTAGGTATCGTACCTCATCACCCGTGTTTAACTTTGGGTGTTCAGTACTCACATGGGTCTGTTGTCTGTGATGTACCTCATCTTTTTTTGTTGGTTGTATTACTGGTCTCAAATGCGTATCCAAGGTGGGTATTCACGACCAGAATTTACGGGACATCAACTATTGTGCTGGAGAAGCACCAAGGCCTTGTATTGTTGTGTTACAATAATTCAATAATGCAACATTTACATCTTTACTATCTAACAATGACTTCTTGATGATCAGTTTAATTGTCTGTACAAATCTTTCTACTTGACCATTACTTTGGGGAACCATTGGATTGGAAAATACTGGTACAAAGTCATATTCATTTGCAAACTTTAAATACTCAGCACTGCTGAATTGTGGTCCATTGTCTGATACCACATATTTTGGTAAGCCATATCTACATAACACCTGTCTCAAAGCGTGTATTATTGCCTGGCTTGTTGTAGTGGTCAATTCTACAATCTCAGGAAACTTTGTGTAGTAATCTACTATTAGTATATATGTTGTTTGCTCAACATAAAAAAAGTCAACCCGAGTTTGTAGTATGGTATATCAACTATCTCATGCCTAATTAATGGCTCGGATTGTTGTTTTTTCCATGATTCCTGGCAAATCTGACATCTTAAAATTTGATCCTGTATCTGACTACTTAACCCGGGCCAACAAATGTTATCGCGTGCTAATTTTTTGCATTTGACGATACCTAAATGGGAATCATGTATTTTTACCAGAATTTCTTTCTGCAATTTTCTTGGAATAATAATACGGTTATCTTTTAGTAATACATTGTCTTGCATTGTAATGTCATGTCTGTATGTAAAAAACGGTTTCACGTCAGGCTTTTGACCCCTGTCACGTTTCGGCCACCCATTTTTAATTAAGGATATAACTTGCTGTAGTGTGTCGTCTTTTGCCATCTCCTCCCTCACTCTTTCCTCACTGTCCCGCCCTATGTCGAGTGCAGCAACTGTGATATCGTTGTCAAACAAGTCATCTGGTGATGTTATTGTGGTGTGAGCCCTCGACAGTCTGTCTGCAAAATACATGAGTGTGCCTTTAATATGGACCACGGTTAGGTCATAATTTTGCAGCCTCATTCTCATGTGTTGCATTCTGGCAGACAGTGTATGTATAGGTTTATTCATTATAGCTACTAATGGTTTGTGGTCAGTTTGTATTGTTACCTCTTTCCCAAATATATATTCGTGAAATTGTCTACACCCAAAACATATTGCTAACATCTCTTTTTCTATCACAGCATAATTTTATTGTGTTTTATCTAAAGCTTTTGAAGGCATGGCAACCGGTTTATTTTCCTGAAACAATGTTGCCCCCAGACCAGATTTCGAAGCATCTACCTGTAGAAAGATGTCCTGTTTGACATCAAAATACTTGAGAATAGGGGCTTTTGTCAACAACTCCTTCAGTTTGTTAAATGAATTGATTTGTTCGTCCTTCCAATGCCATGCAACATCCTTGCTAAGGACTACTCGTAATGGTTTTGTTAACTCAGCCATGTTAGGAATGAACTTACTCACATACCCAACCATCCCTAAAATTCTCTGGACTGCTTTTTTATTACCAGGTCTGGGCATATCAACAATTGCTTGTATACGTGCTAGACAAAAGCCCTTCGGAAGTTATTAGGTGACTAACATAATTTACCTGTGATTCACAGGTTATAGATTTTTTGGGGTTCAGTTTCAAATTGAATTTTCTGGCCCTGTCCAATACTGTTTTCAGCCTCGTGTTGTGTTCCTCAATATCTGTACCATACACTAGGATGTCATCAGTAATAACATTAACACCATCTAAATCACCTAATATATTATTCATTTCTTCAATCCAAATATCCCCGGCTGTCTTTATGCCAAACGGCAAATGTGTATAATGATAACGACCCCATGGTGTATTAAACATGCACAAGTTCAAACTTTCCTCATCTAACTGAATCTGCTAATAACCACTGTTGGTGTCTATAACTTAGAAAATTCTGGCCCCACTTGTATTTGCCACAACCTCCTCTATTGTCCGAGTGGGATAATGGCCCCGCAATATTGCCTTATTTAATTTAGTAGGGTCCAAACAAATCCTGATTTTTCCAGGCTTTCTGACTATAGTTATTGAACTGACCCACGGAGTCGGTTCTGTTTGTTTCACTATCACTTCTAGACCTAACATCCTATCTAATACCTTATGGACACCATTCATTATTGCATGTGGTTACATTCCTATCAACATGAATATGTGCATCTATTTGTATTTTACCCAGAGCATTGAATACATCATTATACATAGTTACCAAGTTATCAGCACTTGGTTCAGGAACCGGCATGGAGTTGATAGAGTCCAGTCTGGTGATCAGGTTGAGGGCAACACATGCACTTTTCCCTACAATAGGGCTACCCTCATTTGCAACCTGAAACTTGAACCGACGACCCTGTATGGTGAGGAATGTCTCCCCGAGCGGTTGTATATGTTGCCCGGTGTAGGTCACAAGGTGGCAATGTGGTGGAGACATGGTGACGTCGTCTAGTTGATCGTAAATTATCCGAGGAACAATGTTCGCTTCAGAACCAGTATCTAGTTTAAACTTAACCACAGCATTATTCGATACAATATTGGTGTACCACAGATCCTCCAAACCACGATTGGTGTCTTGCAACGCACCAACAAACAGATCATGCGAGGCCTCTTCCTCCTCGTATGGCTGTATCCACTCACTCTGTTAATACTGACGTCTGATGTTGACCTCATTGACTGCCGTATCCCTATGTCCATTTCTCCTGCACATCTTGATGAAATGTCCGACTTATCTGCAGCCAGAGCATTGCTTGTCCTTCGCAGGGCATCGGCCCTGGACATGTTGATACCCAATTCAAACATTTGATGTTCGACATGTTTGAACGGTATTGTTGCGGTTGTGATGTTCATTTCCATGGCTGCACATGGCGCTGTGACGTCACGATGTTGGTCATTCGAGATATTACATGGACACTCTCACTAGAGTTATTCGTCATTGTATTATTTAACAATGCAGCATTGTGTTCACTCAATTGACAAATAGTGAGAAATAGTTCCAATGATAAATCATATGTTTGCAATAAATGATTCCTTAAAGTGGGGCTCCTGATACCGCATACTAGTCTGTCGCACAAAAGTGAGTCTTCAATCGATCCATATCGACAGTGCGAAATTCGGTTTTGTAGCTCCCGAATATGTGTCCATGCTCTTGTGTGTTTGATTTAAAGAATTAAATTGGTACCTCACCACACTGATGTTCGTTTTCCCTTCACAATAAACCCGAAATGCTTCATGTAATACTGTGACCTTGTCCTAATCAGCCATGTCAATGTTGAGTGTTCTGTGTACTTTCTGTGCTTCTGTTCCTGTGACATGAAGGAAAACACAACACTGCACTTTCTCAGATTTGGCAGCAACTCCTGCTGCTGTGGCATAAATCTGATAAGAATTAATCCATTGAGTCCAATTTAACGTCAGGTTACCTTCCAAGTTTAGTGGCATCGGGGGTTTCAATCCTGATAATGCCATAGTACTTGTTAGGTAATCACATCTGACACCATGTAGAATACGAGTCGACATGTTGAATTCTAGTTTATGACTGACCTTTATTTACTAGCCCGTCATCCAGGCAATATTCCAGTTCTAGCTGGTTCCCTCATGTACTAGCGTGAGGCATATACATCACAATGTCCATCATGTTTTGTCCAATTTTACTTCATGCTGTGTCGAATTATCTGTAAATACAGCTTCAGTCAAGCTGAATAAAATTGTTTAATGGCTTCATGTGCGTGGCTGTCAAGACCCAATAAGAAATAGACTCCCGCTCATCGCATCTGATTACTTATTGACGTTACCGTATACTCGCTAAAAAGTTATCCACTCACTACTGAATAGAAGAACTGTGTCGGCTATTCGCATTCGCTTTTTTTCCCTCATGAGTATGTCGAGTACGAAAAGAGTTCATAGATTAGTAGTCTGGAATAAAACTTCAGGATTTGAGAATTCACTATGATTATTACGGTAGTACAAGAATCAAGGTGTTGTGTTATGTGGCTTTGGTCCTCCACGGATCCACAGAGTAAGATTTTTTGAACTAAGAAAAGTAAATTCATTCTCAATGGTGTGTCCCAACAAAAGCATATAACATCTTTAAATAATTGCATTTTTCTCCGCATTCAGAGTATCACTTTTTAAACCTGCTTAGTCTACCCTGAAAACAAATCCAGAGCTCAAATAGTATTAACAGAGCTTAACGAGTATTAATTTAATAATACAGAGCATTTCCGTCATTCATGTGACAGGTCATAGCTTTTCTAGTAGCTAAACAGTTTCAGCTCGATCTACTGAATAAGACCTTGTCTCCGCCACGTTACGCAAGACTTCAAATGTCTGCTAACACTTGCCATAGCTACAAATAATAGAAAGTCAATGGGAAAGAATCGATCTGTTATTTGTTAGTGTGACATCTCGTCCACCGCAGGTGTATGTTTTTCAGTCTATGTCACGGTAGAATAACATTAATTAGTACATGGATGTACATGACAATATCTATACAAATCCTACCATGTTCATACTAATTTCTTCCTTTTATACAAATCATCCAACCTGAAATGTAAGCAGAAGCATTCGTAAGTCAAAGTGTCTATAACCTTACTATAGCAATGCTACTGTGGAATCTATTCCAACTCAAACATGACTGTAATTCTAATGAATTAGTAACATTTATTAGTGGCACAACTTACGTTACAACGCGTCCCGTTTGGCGCAAGTTTAGTAGGAAAATAAACATTTCTTATGACTAAACCTAGCAAACACTGTCGAGCAGTTTTTAAGCTGTTGACTTGCACTATTTTTAGTTCATGCTTTGCATTAGCGCAATGGTTAGGTATGGCGCAATCGTTATGTATTAGTGGCGCAGGAACAAATAATTTTCTTCTCAGCTGAGCCGAAGCACTCCACCGTCTGCGTCTTCGTCGATCCTTCCACAGCGTTCTTTCTTGTGATTGGTCTATCCTGTTGAATAAATTAGAACTAGCAATTATTGAATCCACCTTCCGTGCCTGCTGGCGCGTAAAAGCTCCAGTACCAGGTTTTTGTTTTGTTTTATTCACCAAAAATACATTAGTTTGTCTATCCTGGCCAAAAAATGATAGGATGGAACGGCAAAGGTCGTCATGTACCTTTTATCCTCATCGTACGCGTTAATCTAGGTGCTATATCATCCCAAATAATATTAGAATCAACTATTCTAACTTTATATCAATTGCATTTTTTTCGATCGTTCCTAGGCCCTACCACGGTCACTACTGAACCTTGTGATCTAACCACTATGCATCCTAGATCGTAATTCCTCTCCAAGTGTCCCGATTCATTAACTAACAGAACAACTTTATCACCTGGGGTTAATTTAATTGCATTCGCCTTCCTTCTCAGACGAGCAATATTATAATTTCGACTTTCTCATCGATTTTCGACAGCCTTACTTAAAGCCATAGACAAACCCTCTATTCGATAAGCTAGGTTTGAATATGTTGTACCTGTCGATCGATACAGTAACAAACTATGTTTCGTACCTGGATGTCTACCATAGGTTAGAAAGAAAGGAGAAAAACCTGTAATATCAGAAGATACAGGATGATACGCACATATCACATCAGGTAAACAATTTTCCCATAAACTGGCATGAGAATTCATGTAACGCTCAACCATTCCATTAGACTGTAGATGATATGGTGTAGTATGTCTTACCTCTACTCCCAATTCCTGTAAATGATCCATTATCAAATTTATTTGTTAGCTCTAACCGATTATCAGAGATAAACAGGTTGGAGAGCTTACCTCAATTGGGCTATGGTGGTTAAATACCTCATTCGACCCCTGGTTCAATTACCAATGTCAAATTTTATATAGGATTAGTGTGCAGGTTCAGAAATATGGTTGTGGCATACTGAGTTTTGGCATTTTTACATATTGGAATACATTAGTAGAAAGCAACAAATTATATCTAGTTTCTTGAATATTTCCAGGCCATTTAGTTGGGACCGGATTGAGTAAATTAGCAGTGAAATTTAGGAAATAATTCAGTAGTTACAACATATGGCTACAGGCCAGAACTGCCCATGATAATACTGTGTTGGTATAGTATGTATGTGTGTATGTATAGGTATGTATGTATATGTATGTATATGTAAGTATATGTGTGCATATGGATGTATATGTATAATTATTATACATATACCTATGCATACATATACATAGACATACATACATATACATGCATACGCACACATACACATGCATACTCATGCATACCCATGCATACACATATACACATGCATCATCATCAGCATCATGCTGTCAGTTGCGATGCGACAAAGACTGCTTTCATTACTTCACTGCCGCTCTCCATTTAGCTCTCTGCTGTGAGAGTTGCGTCCCTGACATTTCATGAAAGCTGCCTCCACAACTCTGCAAGGCAGGGCCGTCAAACTCCCTGAGGTATTGCTATACCTGCAATACCTGCACATGCATACACATCCATCATCATCATCATGCTGTCGGTCGCAATGCGACAAAGACTGCTTTCATTACTTGACTGCCGCTCTCCATTTAGCTCTCTGCTGTGAGAGTTGCGTCCATGAGTTGGTCTTAATGTCTCTCAGCTTCAGGTTTCTCTTGATGGTATCTTTGAACCGGAGACGGGGGCGCCCTCTCTTTCTGTAGCCAGAAGACAGTTGAGAATAGAGGATCTGCTTTGGTAGCCTGTCTGATGACATCCTCATGAGGTGTCCAGTCCACCGGAGATTCTTTTTGATCAGAAGATCTTCCATAGAGGGCAGCCCCATCCGTTCGAGTATTTCCTTATTCGTCACTTTGTCCTTCCAGGTTAGCCTCATGATTGAACGCAGATGTCGCATCATGAAGGCATGCAGCTTTTTCACCTGCTGTCTGTACACTGTCCAGGCCTCGGCTCCGTATAGTAGGGTGGATAGCACGATTGCGCGGTAGATCTTACCTTTGACCCGAATGGACACATGGTGGTTGTTCCAGAGTCTCTGGCGTAGTCGGCCGAAAGATGCGCTAGCCTTGGCCATCCTCCTCTGTATCTCAGCATCAATGCGTCCATCACTTGATATAGTGCTTCCGAGATAGGTGAATTCCGGAACAGAGTTCAGCTTGTTTCCGTCAACCATGATCTCCTCCTCTCGGGTTCTTGTAGAGTTGGGTTGGTACAGCACCTCCGTCTTCTTGATGTTAATTTTCAGGCCAAACTTCTTTGATGCATCGGAGAAAGCGTCCACTATTTTCTGGGTCTCTTCAGCAGAGTGGGCAACCAGTGCACTGTCATCTGCGAATAGTAGCTCTCTCACCAGTATCTGAGTAGTCTTGGTCTTCGCTCTGAAGTGTGCGACATTGAATAGGTCAGCGCTCTGTCTGGACTGTATATAGATGCCATCCCCCATGTCTCGGAAAGCCTCGTCTAGCATTGCTGATAGGAAGATGGAGAAGAGCGTGGGGGCCAGTACACAACCTTGCTTGACCCCATTGGTAACCCCGAACGATTCCGAGACTTCCCCTCCAGCACTAACGTTCGGCATCATTCCTGTATGTAGAGCCTCGATCATAGTTGTGAACTTCTCTGGGCATCCGTACTTCCTCAGTAGCTGCCATAGCCCGGTCCTCCCGACTGTATCAAATGCCTTAATGAAATCGACAAATACCATGTACAGTGGTCGGTCCTGCTCAATGCACTTTTCTTGTAGCTGTCGGAGACAAAATATCATATCCACAGTGCTCCGGTTACCTCTGAAGCCACACTGTGACTCCGGAACTACACCAGGTGTTATGTGAATAGATAGTCTGTTGAGTAGGATCCTGGTGAAGATCTTCCCTGCTATGGAAAGAAGAGAGATTCCTCTATAGTTCCCACAGTCTGTTCGATCACCTTTCTTGTAGATGGTTACAATGCTGGCATCCTTCCATGCTTGGGGTACAGAACCCTCCTCCCAGGCATTGGTGATTAGTTGGTGCAGTCTGTTGAGCAGATTGTCTCCTCCATGCTTCCATACCTCGGCAGGAATTCCATCACCCCCAGGTGCTTTGCCATCTTTCAGGCTGGCGATTGCTCTAGCCATCTCATCCATGGTTGGAATCTCATCGAGGCATGTTTTGGTAATGCGCTGCTGGATGTTGTTCAGAGCTTCGTGATCTATGTCGCCAGGGACGTTGAGTAGCTTCTGGAAGTGTTCGCTCCATCTTGCCACAACTCTCTTGCTGTCGGAAAAGGTCTCCGTTCCATCTGTTGATTTCAGGTGAACAGCTCCCTTCTTCACGGGTCCCCACACTTCCTTCAGTCCGCTGTAGAAGCCCTTCATGTTGTTTCTGTCTGCAGCTCTCTGCAGCTCCTCTGCCTTCATTTCCCACCAGTCTGACTTCAATGCACGGGTGCATTTTTGTAGCAATCTGCAGGCATCTTTGTATGCTGCAGTGGTGGATCTAGTGTTCCTGGTCTGCAACACTCTCTGGTGGGCTTGGTCTCTTCTGCTCATAAGATTCTGTAGCTCCTGATTGTTGGGGTCGAACCAGTCCTGATGTTTTCTGTCTGGCTTGCCGAGATAAGTTTTAGCTGTGTTGTATACAACCTGTTGCAACGCTGCCCATTCCTCATCTGGTGTTGGGCTTTCCTTCTCCTCCCATTGTGCGAGAGCGCTGTCCATCTCCCGCTCGAAGCTCTCCCTGTGACTGATGGTACTTAATTTTGCTGTGTTGAGCTTTGTCGGTTTATTTGTCCCTTGCCTGTTGTGTTTTTCTCGTATTCTGAATGCCACTTTTGACCTTAGCATCTGGTGATCGGTCCAGCAGTTAGCTCCACGCATGGCTCGAGTACTGTGGATGTCCATCTTATCCCGGCACCTTGTGATGATGAAGTCGATCATATGCCAGTGCCTGGAACGAGGATGCATCCAAGTGGTCTTGCGTTCATCCTTCTGCTTGAACATGGTGTTTGTCACTATCAGTTCGAACTCAGAGCACAAAGCCAGTAGGAGCTCACCATTGGAGTTGCATTTCCCGATTCCATGTTTGCCCATGACCAAGGGCCACTTGTCATTGTCTCTTCCTATCCTTGCATTGAAGTCTCCTATCAGCAGTAGCTTATCAGTGTGAGGGATGTCACTGAGCGTACTTGCCAGCTGGTTGTAGAAGGCCTCCTTGTTATCATCTGGGTTTGTCATTGTTGGAGCGTACACACTGATAATTGTAGCAAAGTTGTCCTTGCTCAAAGGTAGTCTCATCGTCATGATTCTGTCACTTACTGGCCGTGGCATTTCTGTCAGCTTTGTGACGATGTCCTTTTTGATAGCAAAGCCCACTCCTGCCTCCCTTCTCTCTCCTTCGGGTTTGCCACTCCAGAAGAAAGAGTATTCCAGGTCATTGAGACTACCAGACTCTGAGAACCTTGTTTCGCATAGGGCGGCAATGTCGATGTTGTATTTTGCCAGTTCCATTGCTACTAGTGCCGTACGTCTTTCTGGTCGGTCAGCTGCTTCTCGGTCGAGAAGAGTCCTGACGTTCCATTGGGCAATTGTCAGTAGTTGTGTTGTGTTGCGTTGTGTTCCTCCTAGCTGATTTTCCGCTGTCGACGGAAGATGAGCTCGAGCAGCGCGGTCCTTGGTAACCCGGGCGACGACCGAGCCGGTATGGTGTTTTGTGCGGTTGTACATTTCATGAAAGCTGCCTGCAAAAGTGTTGAAGTGCTGCTGGCTTTTGCAAGTTACCAGCGGCACTCTCTCGGGGAGCAAATAGAGGTTTCACACCGGCAAGAACATGTCAAGACAGGCGCAAAACTATTTGTCCCTGCAGTGGCTGGTCGGGAGATGTTGGGAGTTCCATACATCAACCGCCCTTAATGCTGCCACAGTGACATGGTTTTCTGTTTAGGGTTTGCTCCCTTAGCCTTCGGTTCTGTCAAGGACCTGTACCACAAGGCAGTGGTTTAGAACTCTGCAAGGCAGGGGTGTCAAACTCCCTGAGGTATTGCTATACCTGCATACCATGCATACACATCCATATACATACATATACATACAAATAAAAACATACATATACATACATACACACACATACATACACATACACATACATACACATACCGTACACATACACTTTGCCGAAACACCAGTGTCTGAGGACGAATCGGCCTTTTTGGTTCCGGGTTTGTATGAATCCTTAGGACCTCTTACTTACGAGGCTGTTCAGGCCACGGATTAAGCATTTTGCTGAGTGTGCTGGCTTACTTCCGCCGGACTATTCATGTCACTCTCTACATCAAGGGGGGTGCACCTTTTTAGCGATGCAGGGTGCTTCCCTCAAAGAAATCAGGACCAGGGGCGATTGGTCATCGGACATGGTCTTTAGTTACATTTGTACTCCACTTTCTGATCGCATACTGGCAGATATGCATGTTGCGACGGCCCTCCCGGACACTAGTTGATTGGCTGGGGTCACAAGCTACTGTGGCGGGTTGCCCAGCCAAGTATAGTTATGATTGAGTCATGGTTATGGTGCCCTTCCCGAGGATGATATAAGCCAAATAAAAAATAACTATATTTGCCTAGTCTCCGTGTTGGTCTGCCCCCTCCTACACATGCGTATATCTGGGATATGCTGGTGTAGGGAGGGCGCAGAGTTCCCATCTGGTGTTGAAAGTTGGCATGTAACTATTGACCATTTGGGTTCGAATCTGTCAGGTG
Source organism: Branchipolynoe longqiensis (assembly GCA_030323885.1). Lineage (NCBI taxonomy): Eukaryota > Metazoa > Annelida > Polychaeta > Phyllodocida > Polynoidae > Branchipolynoe > Branchipolynoe longqiensis. The sequence continues at coordinate 62,012,044 of CM059199.1, forward strand.
GCGCCCACCCCCCGCTCCACTTTTCCTTGCCCCTTCCCTGTAGGACTGCGGCCCATTCCCTCGCTCGCCTTGACCGGTCAACACCTGCTCCTGTCCTGTTCTCATTTTTTTGTTATTTAGTTATTATGACTTGATTATTGCTATTCACTTATGTTATTGTATTATGCTCATAACCTCCATTCCCTCGCTCGCCTTGACCAGTCAACAACTGCTCCTGTCCTATTCTCATTATCAATAACTGTGCACACTGAAGGAGTTACAGTATTATCGCCATGTGTGCAGTGACAGCAACAGGCCGTGTCATGACAGTTTGACAGCTACGGCAGTGAAGTGACATTTTATACGCCCATGTGCTGTTGAATTCTAGTGCATTCAATGTTAGGATAAACCAGCTAGGAGTTACCAACTAAGTTGGTGTCCATTATTTCATAAATGGTAGCCGACTAGCTCATGTGCGGAGACAGCTATGGCAGGTGTCATGACACCGTGACAGCTGGGGCAGTGAAGTGACATTTTTTACATCATGTGCTGCTGGATACTAGTGCCTTACGACTTACAAAGGAAAACTACTACGGTCTTTGTATTTGGTAGATGGGAGCCGACTAGCTGTATTTTTGCCACATGTGCAGTGACAGCTACAGCCTGAGTCATGACAACTTGACAGCTGGAGCAGTGAAGTGACATTTTATACGCCCATGTGCTGCTGAATATAATTGTCTCAGTGGTTTGTTGCTGGTCATGCGCCACAAGTCTGACAATACCGGAGGGGAGTGACTAGGCCAACGACAAACTTCACACTTAACTCATCATAAGAGATACAAGTACTACCACACTAAGTCACATATGGGCGTCCCAGTTAGCTCTACAGGGTTGGGGCTTGTGTAGAGTTATTGTAGTGATACTGTAATGTGTGTGGGGGTGGGTATATATATATATATATACATTTGTATGACTGTTACCATGAATTGGCCATGGGCACTGCAGCAGTGGAGGAGCAAGTAGGATTCTACCAGTCTGTTTTGCTGTGAGTGTTTTACTGTGGGTCTGTTGAAGGCAGGTACCAGGCCAGGTGTTGGTAGGAATTTGCCATATGCAAGATACATATTGCGGGCCGTGTGGACATCATCATGGAGCACCTCGGAATGCTAAGTGTAATCGGATGCGGGGGCACGTAATAGGAGAGCCATGGCAGCAAAAGAGCAGGGTGTTAAAGTGGAGCTGGAAGCACCGAGGAAGATGGAGGGACTGCCGGTGCACCATGTGGATAAAGACGGGGCTTTTAGTGAGAAAGAGAGAGTCCTGAAGGCACGGCTATGCACATTGGAGTGACATAGGAAGCTAGCAATGATGGAGGAAGAACTGGCACAGTTAGAGGTGACCGAGAAACCGGCTTGTGGTAGAAGTGCATCTAAAGACACTCGTCGCAAGCACCGGTGTTGCTCGTTGAGTTTGTCGAATTCTTGAGACCGTTCATCGAGTGGTGACAAGAAAATTAAGAGTAAGTGGGCTTTAAAGACTTTTGTATGTGAGAAGAAGTGTGTAACCAAACTGAACCTGCATGAGTTGGTAGAAGCAGCATGCCATTGGATGCTAGACAGGGACGACGCGCATAAATTTATTTGCCATATTGCCTACATATCTGGTATGGCGAGAGTGGACAAATTTTACCATTCGGCCCATATTGGCTATGATACCACAGTAAGGAGAGAGGCTGTGAAGCTTGGATTTAAGGCGCTCAGTACAGGGGCACAGGAGCATGCGTTGGATTATTACTTGTTCGAAAACATGCGGATGGGTAAGTCAACCTCTCAGCCAATTGACACTGGGAGCGTCTTTATGAAGGATGGCAAAAGGCCATGCCATGCACACAATAAGCAGGACGAGTGTGCGTTGCCGGCCTCGGAGTGTCAATATGGGCACTGGTGTGCAAAATGTGGCCCGTCTGTCCATAAAGAAATTGTGTGCACTAAGGAATGAGACACGGTGGTACGAGGCAAGCGAACACGGTCTGAGGATGAACCACCATTTTTTAGCAGAAATACTGAGGTTGAGCATGTTTGGACAACAAGAGACACGTGCGCGTGAGTGACGGCGGCCAATGAGGATTGTCTGACTGTGCACTCAATATCGGCCGCAGCAGGGGCTGCAAGGACAGCAGATGTGAACTGTGACGCATATGGACTGGCAGGTGCAATCGACCGTGAACGGACCGATCAACGAAAAATGGCCAGCTCTCCTGCACCGCCAGGCTGGGAGCTGCCTGAGTTGGATTGGCTATCAGTGACAGTGCTACAGATGTGCCATGTGGTCACATCTGTGGACATAACTGATGATAATAATACTGTAGTGTTCACTGTTGATACAAATTGTTCATAGGGGAGTTGTCATTGTACTCACTATATTGCAGGTTGTCTGTTGCAATTGAAGCTGTGCCGGTTGTTGTGTGAGCTATTTTTTGTGGTACATTAGACTGTAATTGAAACTATAGGCTCAAAGGGGTTTCTTTTTGGTTTCCATGTCATTAATATTAATTGTCCTGCCTCTTATGAATCCCCAGTAACCTTTGCTTTGCAGGACGTTGAGAGGGAATTTATTCTTAACAAGCTTCGCAAGGAATTGGTTGATGGTTATATTAGTATTGTAACTACCAAACCGGACTGTGTACAAAATGTGTTTTGTGTTAAAAAGGCTAACAGAGATCTACAGATGGTTGTCGATTGCTTTAAACCGTACATGTCTTCTGTAAATAATTATGTTGATGAAGTGACTAAATCATTTTTGTATAGAGGGGTGGATGCTCTGGGTCATGAGATGGTAAAAGGTGACTTCATTGCTGTCACTGATATTACAAATGCGTACAGATCGGTGGCTATATGCCCCCTAGATCGACGTAGGCAAGGCTTGCTTTTTGACTTAGGAAATGATGCTCAATATTATTTAGATAATAGAATGTGTATGCGGCTGTCATCAAGTCCTTTTATTTTTTCAGAGATTGCATTGTGCGTTGCGCAATGCATTGGGGGGGTTCCTTGCACTATTAATTATCTGGATGATTTTGCATCGCTCGGCCACGATTGGGAGTCGTGTGCACAATATGAGAACATAGTGATTACCTTAATAAGAAAATAGTTTTTTTTTTATTAATTACCAGAAGTTACGGTCACCGACCCAGTGTGCAAGATTCTTAGGTATAGAAATCGATACAATTCCCTTACAGCTTAGATTACCGCAGGACAAGATAGAGAAATTAAAGATCCAGCCACAGCCATTTATGGAGATGCGTTAGGTGACAAAGAAGCAACTTGAACAGCTAGCTGGTCGGCTGGCGCATTGCGCCACGGTCATTAAAGGTGGCCGATCATTCTGCAGTCGGATTTACGTCGGTATTGCAATACTGAAGTTACCCTATTTTAAATGGCGGTTCACTAACAAATTCACAGAGCAAATTGGCTGGTGGCTGGAATTTATAGATGAGTTTAACAGGTTTGTAAAAATTCTTGGTCGCCATGCACCAGTAGTAGCTATTTATTCGGATGCATCTAATTATGGGTTTGGCGCCATTCATGACGACGACTGGTTTGCCGGTGCGTTTGAAGACACCGATGGTATGCCTTAAAGCTAGAAGTGAGGTTGGGCCATCATTTCGCCCCCTCGGACCCATCCTGTGTTTCAGCTCATATTGATGCGCGAAAAGGAAGAAGGCAAGGCGCGGGTGGAAAGAAATGCGTTTTATTGACGCCTCAACATGCAGAGTATACAGAGGAAGAGAGAGTAAACAAGCTCATGAGGAGCAATGCAATGATAGGCTCATGAGGAGCAACAAGTAGGAATGTACAGGGGGGGCTTATAAGGAGCAAAAGTCAGAGGTGATAGGAGTTCATGTGAGGGGCGTCGAGGAGCCCTCCACCAAAAAGGAGGAGAGGGCTCGAGGCGCACCCGAGGGGGGGGCCCGGAGTTGCAGGTCTGGGTGAGAAGAGGTGTCCGGGGCCTATGTGGGCGGGGAGCGGGCGGCCAAAAAGGGGGAGGCCCGATCCCGAGGGCTGCGGGGAGGAGGTCCGGCGAGGGTCGAGCAGGGTGACATGGGTGACCAGGGTGACCTGGGGGCATGGGTGACCAGCAGTCTGATGGTGACTGCGGCGAGAGCATAGGCAGGGTGGCTGGAGGTAGTTCCAGGTTGCCATGGCTGGGTGACGTGGGTGACCTGGGTGACCAGCAATCCGATGGTGACTGTGGTGAGAGCGTAGGCAGGGTGGCTGGAGATAGTTCCAGGGTGCCATGGCTGGGTGACTTGGGTGACCAGGGTGACCTGGGGGCATGGGTGCCAGCAGTCTGATGGTGACTGCGGCGAGAGCGTAGGCAGGGTGGCTGGAGCTAGTTCCAGGGTGCCATGGCTGGGTGACGTGGGTGACCTGGGTGACCAGCAATCCGATGGTGACTGCGGTGAGAGCATAGGCAGGGTGGCTGGAGATAGTTCCAGGGTGCCATGGCTGGGTGACTTGGGTGACCAGGGTGACCTGGGGGCATGGGTGCCAGCAGTCTGATGGTGACTGCGGTGAGAGCGTAGGCAGGGTGGCTGGAGATAGTTCCAGGGTGCCATGGCTGGGTGACATGGGTGACCAGGGTGACCTGGGTGACCAGCAGTCTGATGGTGACTGCGGTGAGAGCATAGGCAGGGTGGCTGGAGGTAGTTCCATGGTGCCATGGCTGGGTGACGTGGGTCACCAGGGTGACATGGGGGCATGGGTGACCATGCTGCCATCCACGGCTGCGTCTGGGCGGCGTTTCGATCGGTGATCTCTGAGGGGTTGTCGGTAGTGGTGACGGGGGTTTGTCGGCATGGAGGGGGTGGTGAGGCGCCGGAGATGGTCCCCTGGGCCGGCCCGGGGGGGGGCCGGCGGATCAAAAATCCGCCGAGGCGGCCGGGGTCTGTGCTTCCCGGGGCGGTGCTTGAGATGGCCGGGGGGGGGTGCGCTCCCCCGGCGATGTGCGCCCAAGGTGATGGGATGGGTGGTATGCTGTACGCCGTCCGACGCCGACGGGCCATGATCTGTAGGATGGCGGCCTCGGCACCCGAGGGCTGGTCCCGAGGTGCCGGGTAGGGACCCGGGGCCGAGCTCGGCGAGGCGCCTCCCGGCGTGCCCGAGGAGGGGGCCGGCGGGGCCGCGGCGGTCGTCCGGGCTCCCTTCCGCGATGCTTGAGGCGGCGGGGGAGGGCGCGCCCCCGCGGGGACGTGTGCCTGAGGTGCTGGGATGGGCGGTGTGCTGTACGCCGTCCGCCTCCTCGGGGTGGGCGGTGGCGTCCCCTCGGGCGTGGCGGTTAGACGGCTGCCGCGTTCGTGCTGGGGGTGCACTGCCCCCGGCAGAGTCGCTTGAGGCGGCGGCGGGGGGCAGGCCCCGCCTGTGGCGCGCGCCCAAGGTGCTGGGGGGGTCGGCGTGGTGTAGGCGGCTTGTCGCCTCGGCGCAGGCGAGGGGCTCTCCGGTGGCCCTCGGGGTCCCCCCGATTCGAGGGCGTCCAGGCGGGCGTACAGGCGGGTGGTGGTGACGCGATGGAGGGCCTCAAGGCCGAGGAGAGCCTTGAGAATCGCACTTGTCTCGGTGCCCGAGGCGGGGTCCGAGGGTGCCGACGGAGACGCCGGGGCCGAGGAGGGTGAGGCGCCTCCCGGCGTGCCCGAGGAGGGTCCCGGCGTGGCCAGGGCGGTCGCCCGGGAGCTCTGGCGGCCCGTGCCCTTTCCGTGTCTGGGCATCCTGGAGCGGTCCGAGGGGATGCAGCGGTCCGAGGTGAAGAAATTCCAAAAGGGAAGAGCTGGAAGGCAGCAGGAAGGCGAGTGCCTGAGGGAGGCCGGCGGGCGGCCTTATAAGGAAAGGGGGACGGGCGACAGCAGGTGAGGTGTGAATGCTGCCGGCCCGGGGGAGGGCGAGTGGTGGTGAGCAGTGGGCGTCGGCTTGAGGCGCGAATGCTGCGCGACACGGGGGTGGGGGAGGGAGCGGCGCGTGGCGGTGTCGGGTGAGGTGAGAGCGCAGCGCGACAGCCCGGGGCGGGGGAGGGTCTCTTCCTCTCCTCGCATCAAACGTAATGCTTCGCATTACGACCAATGTGGGCTGCCATTTTGGCTGCTCGCTGGTGGGGTTCGCTGTGGGAGGGTAAGTCAGTCATATTTATGACTGACAGTACTGTAGTCAGGTGCGTAATATCATCTGGTAGGTCAAAGAATCGCATTATTATGGACTGGATTCAACAATTATTTTGGCTGTCTTGTCAATATAACTTTGAGATTTCCTCTACACACCTCCCTGGGGACAAGAATAAGGTATGCGATGCACTAAGCAGATGGACCATTGTCTCATTGAGATCAGCAATGCAGGCTAACTTGCCTAAACATATGTGGTGCCACTATTTGTTTAACATCGATTAATGTTGCTGTTTTTTTTAGATCTCCAACGGAACATGAAGGAGCTTCAATCGCAGTACTACGCGCCTAACTCAAAGTTGGCGCGGAGCATGCAGGTCCGGACTTACATGAGGTTCATACAATCATTTCCGGGACAGTTGATTCCAACCCCTTGTTCATCAACACATGTGGCACTATATGTTACTTGGTTGTCGGGATTCTTGAAATAGTCGTCGATTACTAATTATTTGAGTGGCCTGAATATATTTGTTAAATCACAGGATGCTGAACCTATTGATTATACGTCTTATATTGTAAAGACTGTGTTGGGAGGAGCTAAACGCAAGTTGGGATGCAAAGTCTGCAGGGCTGCTCCTTTGCTTCCTAAACAATTACTATTGATTTTCTCATTATTTTCCATTAGCTTGGGTCACGCGGCCACCAGAGGAGCACTTTTGACTGCATTTAGGGGGTTGTTACGAAAGTGTCAAATAACGCATTCAGATTCAATGTTACTGCATAAAGATATCATGTTTCATGACTGGGATGCCCTCTTAACTATACGTAAGTCAAAAACGATTCAATTCAGTCAGCGGAAGCTGTTAATTCCAATTAGCAGGGTGGTGAATACTGACTTTTGTGTGGTATATTGGTTAGAAAAGCACGTTGCCGAAACACCAGCGTCTGAGGACGCATCAGCCTTTTTGGTTCTGGGTTCGTATGAATCCTTAGTAGCTCTTACTTATGAGGCTGTTCAGGCCATGATTAAGCATTTTGCTGAGTGTGCTGGCTTACTTCCGGAGGACTATTCATGTCACTCCCTACGTCGAGGGGGGTGCACCTTTTTAGCGATGCAGGGTGCTTCCCTCAAAGAAATCAGGACCAGGGGCGATTGGTCATCGGACACGGTCTTTAGATACATTTGTACTCCACTTTCTGATCGCATACTGGCAGATATGCATGTTGCACCGGCCCTCGCGGACACTACTTGATTGGCTGGGGTCGCAAGCTTCCGTGGCGTGTTGCCCAGCCAAGTATTGTTATGGCTGAGTCATGGTTATGCTGGCCTTCCCGACGATGATATAAGCCAAATAAAAAATAACTATATTCGCCTATTAGTAGTCTCCGTGTTTGTCTGCCCCCTCCTACACATGCGTATATCTGGGATATGCTGGTGTAGGGAGGGCACAGAGTTCCCATCTCGTGTTGAAAGTTGGCATGTAACTATTGACCATTTGGGTTCTAATCCATCAAGTGGTGCCCCCCCACTCCACCTTTCCTCGCCCCTTCTCTGTAGGACTGCGGCCCATTCCCTCGCTCGCCTTGACCAGTCAACACCTGCTCCTGTCCTGTTCTCATTTAAAAATGTTTTTATTATTATGACTTGATTATTGCTATTCACTTATGTTATTATTATGGTTCTTGCTGCTTATGCTACACTATGATTGATTAGCTTGATCGTTTATAAGTATTATGGGTAGGGCGGGTTGCCCAGCCAAGTATAGTTATGGTTGACTCATGGTTACGGTGGCCTTCCCGACGATGATATAAGCCAAATAAAAAATAACTATATTTGCCTATTAGTCTCCGTGTTGGTCTGCCCCCTCCTACATATACATATACATATTTAACCGTCGGGCTATTCCACCCCCGCTTAAGGCGAGCCTACGTGTTAATATAAATAATTGTTTCCATGTGAATGTCTTGTGCCTCCCGCCGCCGGTTGTTTGCCTTCCTGCCAGCTTGACCCTTGGCTAGCAATGTCCGAGGTGGAGAGTGTGACTCCTTGCAGACCGGGGGGTGGAAGGCCCTTAATTAAATAAGTTTATAGAGCAATCAAAATAGCAATATGAAGTTGACCATAGCAGTTAATAATAGAAGTCTGGAGAATAGTAAAGAATGCAAGGAACGTTCCAGTCACTTCTTAGGAGCTCACCCTTTTATTCTTACCTCTTACTAACAGGATGAATTTAGCAATATAACGTATGTTATTAGTTAAATATGGTTCAGCAATATAATGTATGTTTGTAGTTAAATCCCCTCCCATATAATTAAGTTAAATAAGTTTGTAATTTCGACAATAAAAACCAAATATTCGGCTGAGGACTCTGAGATATTTGATGCAATCATCTCTAAATACAATCATCTGTGGGGACCTGGGGTAGAATAGTTCCCTTGCACCCCCTTGCAGATCATAAAAGGTGACAAATGGGGTGGCTTGTTTGCTGTGAGTCACGGCTCGTGTTGGTGGAGGAAGGGATCCTGGTGCATGAGGATTGCAAGGGGTCAAGGCTCCTTGTGGACCAACACTTCACTTTGGCCTCGACTTCATCTAGGCGAGAGGTTACAATGGTCCATTCCAAGCAATGGGCTGGTCATGCCAAGCCCTAGGTAGCTTAATGGAGAATGGATATATATATAGTACAACAACTGTATTTATATTTATATTTACACAATTACCAAGTCATTCTTCACTTCCTAGAAGGTGGTGGCTAGGGTCAATCTAGTACTGGTTATACCTTTTTGCCTCCATGCTAGAGTATATTATCCTCATATCCCTGGTGTGCATCTGTCGATTACCACAGCGCTACACACCCCAATTTTGAGGGCTCTGTGGTGGGTGGGGAGTGAGGATGAACAAACCAAAAACAATTAAATATGGATACTCAAAACCCCACAAATAATAAGAAAATATTACTAGACATGGAAAAGAAATTGGACTCGGATTCGGACTCACATCTGAATGCTGATGATTAGCCATGGTTCATTATGATTAAATCATTGAATGACGAGGCATCAGTTGCCAAATTTTCCCCATTTGCCATTCACAAGGGCATTATGGGAATCGCTGGTGCAGTCAAAGACTTGAAGAAGCTACAAAGTGGGCATATTCTGGTGGAGTGTGCTAAGAAAACACATGGCGCAGTCAAAGACTTGAAGAAGCTACAAAGTGGACATATTCTGGTGGAGTGTGCTAAGAAAGCACATGCCAACAATCTGCTACATGCAAGCACGGTAAAAGGCGTCGGCATCAAGGCCTCTCCTCATCGAACTCTCAACTCTAGCAAAGGAGTAATCTGGACTAGATATCTTGATGGTGTTGATGAGGATGAGATAACACATGAGCTCAAGTCTCAAGGAGTTTTAACGTATGAAGAATAGTTATAAAGAGGGATAGCAAGTCCATAAAAACAGGGACATATATCCTCACCTTTGGCAAGCCTTTTCCGCCCAAGAATTTGAAAATTGGATACCTTAGTTGTGGCGTTCTCTGTGGCGGAGTGGTTAGAGTGTCTGACTTTTTTCTAGGTCAGACTCCTAATCTGAGGGTCGGCGGTTCGATTCCCCGTGCCCCCAGCTCTACCAATTTGGATTTCCACCGCTGTGTATACTTAGTACCAATGCAGATCGAGACCGCGAAAGCCCGCATCCTTGGCCACCGTCATCATCAGTGCCAGCTGAGCCGGCATCCATCAACATGCCACGCTCCAGCTGCATCACCATCTGATGGTGCAACGCTCGCTTTGACACATAGTCGTCCACCACACTCTCCAACTCCTCCACTGCCAGCCTCACTCACTGTAGCAGCACTAAATCATTGGATGTTTCCGTCATCTCCTCAGCTTCATCCTGTGCTAAGGCTATCATTAATTCAACTACAGAAACATGCTCCGCTAAATGCAGCTGAATATTTTGGGTTCTATTCATAATGGAAAGCATGTGCTCTTGGTTATGCTTCAGGGCCTGCGTCTGTAGACTGTGGGTGGTTCTAGCCTGTTGCACTTTGTTTCGCTGTGCCAGGCTCACCATACCAAACAGCCATGATGCCGCCACCCCTACTGCATTAACCAGTCCCCTCTTAGGCCATTTAGCAAACACCTGAAGACCTTCAGCAGGTTCTTGCTCTAACCTGGCCCGGCCCATTAACATACCACTTGTTCTTAGTCAATTTGTCCACATGGCCCCATACCTGTGAGAACCAGTGCTCCACTGGGGGCAATTACTGGCCAGGCTTCCTCTGAACGACCTGAAGGGTCTTCCAGGCTTTAAAATAGGACACCTTAATGTATGTAGTCCAACCCATGAAATTGAACAACTAAGAATGGACCTGCCATGGTCAGGACTTGATATTTTTACAGTATCAGAAACATGGCTAAACAGTCACATTGAGGAAAAGCTCACATCAATTCAAGGGTACAAGTTCCTAAGATTTGACAGGCAAGCAAAGCTTCCAAATGGCCAAGTCAAAGCTTGTGGAAGCCTAGGATTCTACTTTAAACAATTTTTTTTTTATTGAGGCTGTATTTATACTGTCCATTGTATATAAGCCCGGGTACCCAGGCTTGTTTTCAATGCTGGCCAGTTGTAGTGTTGGTGTATTCTTATCACACAGTGGCTGCTGATAAGGTATTTGTTTGCTTGCATTTCAGTAGCAGATAGATAATTGGTTGGTATGTTTAATAGCCTATGTTAGTTTTTTTGGATTTTCTTGGTATATGTGTATTTATTTTTTCTACTCTTATTACTAGACTAGCCTACTCCTATTTACATATCATAGGCTTTTACATAGCTCTGTGGGGTGTTATCTGGCTACTTTTGGCATGGTTACCTTCCATTGGGCGTCCCTCTGGTGGGCCATGACATATCACATGCCCCTTTGCAGTGCAGCTTAGTGGGGGTTTCCTAGCCTTATTTGGCACAGATATTTTGTGTAAGTTTTTAGGTCAGGAATTTGTTGTTCCTTTACCGTTTGGGCATTCCACACCTTTGCAGCCATTTCCAGCGTGCTTCTCTCATGAGCTTTTATTTGGCTTCTGGTCTGCTTTAGTAGTGGCGTATTATTTGCTCTAGTAGCTCTTTGTGGTTTTGGTAGAAGTTTAATGTTTTGACTATAGCTATATGCTAATGTTTTCAAATGAATTATTCTCCTATTTTCTAGTAATTTCACTTTGGTTCTTTTGTGTATGTCATAGGTGGGGTGCAGCTTGTCTACTCTTAGACAGATTGTTAGGGCTCTGTTCTGCAGTGTTTGCAGTTTTTTTAGTAGTTCTTTTCTCGCACCCATGTGGTTTACATCTCCATAATCAAAATAGGGGAGCACCATGCCCTTGAAGATTTTTATTGACATTTCTTGTGTCATGTAGTCTCTTAGCTTTGCAAATAACCACAGTTTGTGGTTTACGTTTTGTATAATTGTATTTATATATAGGTTGTAGTTTAGTTGGCTGTCCAACTCTAGGCCTAGCTATTTGTAATGGTCTACATTTTCTAGTGTTTGGTTTCCTAACTTACAGTGTAATTTTCTTTCTGGCATTTGTTTATGTGAGAAGAGTACTGTTTTTGATTTGCTTGTATTGATGGTTATTTTGTTGGACTCACACCACTCATCTAGTTTTAGTAGGAGTTTATTTAGTTTAGTTATTACCTCCTGTTATGTGGTGGCATTTGCGTATATGACTTTCTCATCTGCATATAGTTGAAGGCATTCAGTTTGCAATCATTTTTTAAGATCATTTATATAGATTATAAAGAGTAGTGCCCCTAACACTGACCCTTCGGGTACACCACATGTGACAGGTTGGTTGTCTGATAGTGTATTATTTATTTTTGTTTTCTGTTGCCTGTTATTCAGGTAGCATCTTATCCAATCCATAGTGTTGGATTTTATGCCCATGGTTTTGAGTTTTTCCAGTAGTATTTTGTGGTCTACTGTGTCAAATGCTTTGCTGAAGTCAATGAAGGCGGCTCCAACTAATTGTTTTTGGTTCATTGATGCCATTATGTCATTTGTTAGGTTTGCTATTGTTTTGATGTGGAGTGCAGTTTCCTGAAGCCCCCTTGTCTTTGGTTTAGTATATCGTTTTTTTCCAGGTGTTCATTGATGTGTCTATGTAACACTTTTTCAATGAGCTTGCCTGGGGTTTGAAGAATTGATAATGGCCTGTAGTTTCCCATGTTTTGTTTGTCTCCACCTTTGTGAATGGGGGTGATGGTTGTCATTTTCCAGGCTGAGATAAAACGCCCCTGCTCAAGGGAGATGTTGAATAGGTCTACTATGGTGGCCGGGATGGCTTGGAATGCCTCTTTCAGTATTTTGGTTGGTATTTCATCTATTCCACTTGGTTTATTCGTGTCTATGTCATTAATTTTTTTGTTTACTTCTATTATATCTGTTTTGCAGGTGGGGCTTTCGTTCGCCACAGTTCCTGATCTGTTTTCCCATCTTTTAAAAAAAAATTCTGACAGCTTTTGCCCTATTGTGGCAAAGTGTCTGTTCAGTTTGTTTGCTGCATCTTTGTCTGTGAGCATTGCCCCTTCGTTATCTTGGAAGTTTGTATGCTCTTCTTTGTTATTTTTTGGGAATAATAGGTTTACATTTTTACAGAATTTGTTTGTGTTGGTTCCCCAGTCTTTGTCCTGCTTTATTATGTATTTCTTTTTTGCTGTTGTCACAGCTTTGAGAGAGTTGTTTCTGGCGATGCGGTAGGCCAGTTTGTCTTCTATTGTTTCTGTGTGTTTTGCTTTATCACCCAGTTTACTTTTGGTTGTGATCAGTGTTAGCAGGTCTTTGTCTACCCAAGGGTCTTGGTTTTTTTGTATTTTTATTTTCTTCATGGGACACATCTCATCAGTTGATTTGTGTGATGTTGTTTATGTTGTGGTGCAGATGATTTTTTAATGTATCTTCTGAGTATTCTTTAGGGACCTGCCCATTTTGTATTTATAGTGATTTGTGCTTTTGAGCATTTTCCTGGTTACATATACTAGTTCGTTGTCACTTATACCCCAGCTTCTAGTGCCCCATTTTGTGGCATTGTTTGAGTTGGTTAATATTAGGTCTATTGTTGAGCTATTGTTGCTAAGCCTTGTGTTTTCAGTGATGAGTTGCTGCAGGCCTAAGATCTTGATGGTGGTTTGCAGCATATTAGTTTATTGTTTTCATTGCTGCTGTAATTCACATCGAAGTCCCCTAGCACAAAGATTTCTGCATTTGTTGATTTTTTTACAGTGTTTATGCTCTTTTCTAGTTCTTCAATGAATACTTCAATTTCACCTGACGGTGGCTACATTTGCTTGCTTTTCCTTTTTTAGTAGGCACCATAGTAGCTCTATGTGCTCATTTGAGAGATTTGTTGGTTTTAGCTTTTCAGTGTCTAGTTTTTTGGAGGCTTTGCAAAGACACACTGCAAGTACTGAGTAGTTTTTTAAGGACCTGCCCATTTTGTATTCATAGTGATTTGTGCTTTTAAGCTTTTTCCTGGTTACATATACTAGTTCGTGGTCGCTTATACCCCAGCGTCTAGTGCCCCATTTTGTGGCATGGTTTGAGTTGGTTAATATTAGGTCTATTGTTGAGCTATTGTTGCTTAGCCTTGTGTTTTCAGTGATGAGCTGCTGCAGGCCTAAGATCTTGATGGTGGTTTGCAGCATTAGTTTATTTTTGTCATTGCTGCTGTAATTCACATTGAAGTCCCCGAGCACAAAGATTTCTGCATTTGTTGATTTTTTTACAGTGTTTATGCTCTTTTCTAGTTCTTCAAGGAATACTTCAATTTCACCTGACGGTGGCCTATAGAGGCTTGCTATGCCTACATTTGCTTGCTTTTCGTTTTTTATTAGGCACCATAGTAGCTCTATGTGCTCATTTCAGAGATTTGTTGGTTTTAGCTTTTCAGTGTCTAGGTCTTTGGTGGCTTTGCAGTAAATGGCAACACCTCCACCTTTCTTTGTTTGGTTCATTGCATTAATGTGCTGTCTGTCATTACGTACAAGCCTATATCCGTCTATATTGAGGGTGTTGTTTTGGTGTTTGTCAGTGAACCATGTCTCTGATAACGATAGTACATCTAGATTGTCTTTTTTTAGATGCATTTTTATTATGTCTATTTTATTGGATGCACTCTGGCAGTTTAGATGGGCGAAGTGTGTGCCCCTTCCAAGTTTGCATTCAATCTCTTCTACCATATTTATTTTACTTAAAATAATATTTTTAGGATAGTGGTTGCTTGATTTCGCGAGTTTTTGACTTTTTGATTTTATTTTGGCTTAGTGATTGATGGATTTGGGGTGTATGTGCTGGTGCATACAGCACACATGGCCCCTTTTGATAGATAGTCATGCATACCTCCATTACTTTTACTTTTACCTGTGCGCATAGAGGAAGACATGAACATTAAAGTGTGTATTAGTTGTACCTGATTATACTTATGATTTAGGGTTTGGTTAGTGAAAATTTTCAATTACTTCTTGTTTTCTTATGACATATTTGTTTTTGCTCGATAATTTATTTGTTTATTTATTAGTATTTGCTTCCTTGCACAGGCTTTCCTTAATTTTTTGGAGGATGTTCCCCATTTCATTTTTGTATCCTTGTTTTTCTGTTTCGCCTTCACTGGCGCTGTCCAGGTACCGACCTGAGCCCCAATATGGGCATTTTGTGCATTCCCTGAATGCGTTTCCTGGAGCATTTATTAGTTTCTCCTTCAGGCTTTCGTTTTGTGTGAATTTTGCGCGGACGATGTCCTCCAGCACATTTTCATTGGTTTTTCACCAATCCTGTGTTCTCCATATCTTCTTTGCCATTGCCTTTATCGTATATGGATTTTCAGTGTTGTCTATCATTCTCATTATGTCGTGTTTCTCATGGTATTTTGCCATTATTGAGCTGTAGTATTGCTCTGCTGATGTATATTTTTTACCATCCTTTCCAGTGATTTCACACTTGTAGAGATTGCTGAAAGGGGAGTTGTGTCCTTGGAAAGACACTCCCTATGTGTGTTCCCTAGTTGCTGCCTTCTCAGGTGTGATTTCTGCTATTTCTATTTTATCAAATTCGTTGGGCTTATAGATTTTTCCATTTACCTCTATATTGCATCCTTTCATTTTGATTGACTTTATTTTTTCGTTTTTGTTCTCCATTGCAAGTGTGTACATTTGTTGTACCGTTTTCTCATTTAGCATTTCGGCTTCTGATCTGAGCGGCCTCATTGTTACCTTGCTGTAGCTTTCCTTTGACTGGAGCTTTTTTTTTTTCTGGAAGAGTTCTTTTTTGTGTGACTCCTTTTCCAGCTGGATTTTGATGCTCCTTGGTCTGCTTGTGATTTTTTCGGTGTTTTGGGTTTCTGTATCTTTGGTTTCCTTGTCTTTATTTTTGTCTGAGGTCTGCTCGTTGTTGTCTGTGTTTTTTTTGGTGTTGCTTCTTTTTTCATTTTCTTTCCTAGACGGAAGGCTTTGGTCACTACCGTCCAGCCAAAGTCACAGTCTGCTTCTTTTAGCATGTTTGTGACAGTTTTCTCCATGTTTTCGTCTTCTTTTTCCGGGATGCCATGTATTATGATGCTGAGTTTTTTCCCCATCACTTTTTGTCGCCTCTGTTTGGGCTGTATCCGTGGGTGGCTTCCTTTTGTCCGTGGGCGCAGTCCTGGTATTGTTTATACCTTTGTTTTCATTTGTGATGTTCGTTTGTTCTTTGAGCTTCTCAAACTCAGATTTGTACCACGTGCATTCTATTTGCAACGTGTTGTATGCTAACTGTAGTGCCTGCAGTTGGTTTTGATATTCATTGTCATTGTCATTGTCATTGTCCCTTGGTTTTGTTTTGTTTTTTCCAACATTTCCATTGTCATTTGTGCCGTTTCCGTCATTTACTTTTATATCCTTTTTGTTTTTGCCCCCCTTCGCTAATTCTTCTTTTACTGTTTGGATTACCAGTCTCACTATCTCATCCTTATCCATATACTTATCTCCGTGTTCCGTTATTTCCACACGCTTACCTCCGTGCTCCGTTATTTCCATTTCGTTATCCTGTTTGTCGTCCTTTCCCTCCATTTTTAACGACTGGTTATCTGTCGTAGTGTTCTAGTGAACAAATTTTTTTTTTTTGGTTATGAGTATTTGTAGGGACATAAAACGTCGAAAAACGTCGAAAAACGTCGATCGGCGGTATTACATTGAATTTTGAAATCGTTTTTCACAAATCGACGTACTGCACCTTACTGCAACAAGCAACAGCGTTCACTCAAACATAGTTTAAAAGAGAATAGTATCCTGGGATGTTTATGAGGAAAATCCGCTTAGTCTTGGTTTTTTATGCACACTTTAGTATATTGGATTCGCGATAATCAGCGTCCGCGTAAGATTAACGTACACGCACGGTCGCCATTACGTGTAAGCTTTGACCACCACCTGGGTATCATGGGCTTAGATAACATCTGGTGACTGTGTGTCTGGGTGAGATAGGGGGGAAGGATTGCGCTTAAAGGGGTATTGTTTCCCTATGCCGGTGTACGCCTTATAAAGGGAGTACTGTTTCATATTTAGCCATCTCGATATTCAATATACGCTTAATCGGAGAATTTTACAACCTTCGGTACGTTCTTCTCTAGCCTCAGTGTGGGCCTTTATAGCTAGCTTTTCAGGCACCCACCCGATGCTAGAGATAATCCCAGAATAGTTGAAAAATGTCTACCCCGCATTATGTCTCCCAGCTTTTCCCCGAAGCGGTTCCACGTTAATTCTTTAAATTTTGGCATGCTTCTTTAATTCTCGATGGATTTCCATTTCCCACTCTCAGATGCTACTTATTGACATCGATTTACTTTGACAGACAGAATTCCGGCCCTCCGGCACCCTTTTGCGGCTTTCGTTGGTTGACCGCCCACTTCGCGGGTATGTGGTTTGGGCGTTTGGTGCTTTTTAGTTGGGCAGCACATTTCGCGTGTAGTTGGTTACCCGACTGAGCACTACACATGGCACGTGGTGTCATACCGGTCTTCTCACGTACCCTATGGGTTTCCAAGGTTTTTGAGCTGGTCTAACCGATCCTGCCAGGTCCTAAGCCGGAATTTGGCTCTTATCGTCCGATAGTATGTCTTTTTAGTCAAATTTTTAATAGAGATATCAATAATCAGCTATCTTGCATGCTTCATCCCTTTCAATGATCTATATTACCTGGGAACCTGCTTTGCGGAGGCGCTAGTAAGTTACAGGGGCGGATGTAAATAGCATTCTTTCCCTAATGCCTCTTACGTCCCTTCCAACTTTATATTATTTCTTGCTTTCTTTATCATTCCCGTTCTTTTGCGGGTTCCCACTTTCATTCCTTACCACTTTCACACTGTTGCTCTTCTCTCATTCTTTCGCCGGTTTCTCCGTATAACCATTCTTTATATAACCTTTCTGCATCGTATAACATTTCAGCATCATATACCATTTCTTCAAATGTCATTTTTTGTATATAACATTTCTGCATCAAATAACATTTCTTCATATGTCATTTTTTTCGTATATAACATTTCTGCATCAAATAACATTTCTTCATATGTCATTTCTTTCATATATAACATTTTTGCATCAAATAACATTTCTTCATATGTCATTTCTTTCATATATACCATTTTAACATTGTTTAACATCTTAGCATTTTTTAACATTTTAACATTGTGGTCTTCTTGCGTTGTGGTCTTCTCGCTTTTCCACGTTCCTATTTGCCAGTTTGGGTTGAAAATTAGCGATATTATGTTATCAATATATATACATTATATACACAATCGCAATATCTAACTCATAGTGATTACTTCTCTTTCGATGTACATATTGTAATAGTAATGCAAAATATTTTATAACAGATAGCAAATGTATTTACATTTTTAATTTTTAATTCGAGAAATTACTTTCGCGAGAGTCGCTTAAGCAGTGTTATTCCTTAGTCCATACTTATGTCTATGTACATGTGTCGCTTATCGTTTTTCCATGCCCCCGGGACCTGGATACTTATATATTTATCACCACTTAGTCGTGATTCTTAATCCAATCTTAACTTACGATGTATACTATGTTAATGAAAATTCCCGCGAGCAGGTTTAGACTTAATGCTAGGTAAGTTGGGAATTCTCTTAATCAAACAGTGAGGTCAATTTGGTGACAGAACTAGGCCACCTTGATCACCGCCCAACTTTCGGTCATCCTACTTACCAAGGTATATTCTCGAAATACTGGCGGGTGATCAGATTGATATTCTCTTGCTTATTCTCACGTTTGTTTTCTGGCCGGCGGCCACACTTAACTTATCTTATTTCAGTATCATTCATTCATTGCTTAACCTTCACTAGTCACCGTGCTCCAACTCCTCATATCTCGCCATCCTTCGTGACTATTTTCACCTTAAATAGTCAACATACCTCAACTCCTCATATCTCCGCTCCTCATATCTCAGCTTGTCATATCTCACTCCTCATATCTCAACTCCTCATATCTCAACTTCCTTCATGACTATTTTCACCATTAATAGTCAACATACCTCAACTCCTCTCATCTCGCCATCCTTCATGACTATTTTAACCATTAATATTCAATGTAGTTCCACTCCTCCTATTCACCATACCTCACTCCTCATAATGTCAATTCCTCCTAGTCAACTCCTCATAGTCAACTCCTCATAGTCAACTCCTCATAGTCAACTCCTCATAGTCAACTTACCGGGGGAAACCAAGACTCCCATAGTTGGGGGGAAGCTGGTGGCGTCCCTACCACATATTGCAATGCTTGCTCTCCCGGCTCCATGGTCCATTCCCCCCGAGTTGGCTCCTCACCGTCTCATTACTACTGTCCTCACTCTCTCCTCACCATTACCTTTCTCCCTTCCATATTCCTCTGACTGCTTCTACCTTTCCCCGCATCTTTTGCGAGCTCCCGCATCTCTTATTCCTTCAACTGTCTCTCCCCTTATCCTTGTCGGTACTCTCACTTCTGTACCCTCTTTTAGTGTTACCCTTGCTCTCACTTCAGTTAGTCCCTGCATCTCTATCCCTTCTTCCACTTCTCTTCCCTGTTTCTCCTCTGCCGGCGTTTTGGGTCTTCCCATCCCCCATCGGCGCCTCCTTGTTTTGGAGTGGGTAGTGGCACCTCCTTTCTTCCCACATCTCTGCTTGCACTGGTAACTCCTGTACCCCAATACCATCAGTGACACTCCTGTACCTGCTGCAAACACCCCCCAGGCATAGTACCAGCTGTATCCCCATGGGACGATCCATGGGTATCTCTCGGATATCTCCCAGATCCAGTGCCGGCACTTGTAACTCTTGTCGGTACCTGAGCCGCCCATGATACATTGAGTGGCGGTAGCAATATCATCAGTATTTCTTCTTGCAACACCATGTTCTGTATTCGTACCTGGATTGATCGCAATCTCCACCCTTCTCCTTCAATGGTGCACCCTTGTGGTAGCTCCACCAATGTTGGTATCGCGATTCTTACCCGTGTAGGGACTTTTCCGGGGCAGTGCACTGACATGGCCGTGTCTGCTCCATGTGGTGCAATCACGGCCGCTGTCTTACCATGCTGGGGATGTATTACTGTTGCTGACCCTGGAGGTGTTCGGCGCGCTCTCAGTGTACATTGTACTGGGAGTGCACCTGTGACCATTGCAGCTTTGCAGCCCTGTATGGTTGTTTCTGGCACCGGCCAGCACACCTCCAGGCCTCTACCCATACACTCTGTGGGCACAAAGCTTGTGCTTGTCTCTGTGCTCACCGCCACCCGTGGTGGACCTACCACTGTACGGACATGAGCGTCGCTGACCCGCACCGGTAGATAGTTGAGACCGAAGAGTAAGTATTGTTCGCTCGCAACTAACGGTAAGGCGTCTGCTATTGTCAGCTCCCCGTCGCGACACTCAAAACACATTTTACTAAGTTGCGTTGATTTTTTGGCTCGTCAACGGTATATACACTGCAGCAGTAAGCATGACCTTTTTACTAAGGTAAAACATGAAAATATTTTAGCCTTTTTGAGGGCAGCTGGACTGTACCACCTCATATAGTTTACTAAATAGATTCTATCAATTATTAATACAACTTTTCTTTTTCTATGGGAATTTTTTTCCCTTGACCACAAATATATGATTGTGAGCTTTCTAATTTAATGAGTGTCTATTGACACATAATTGATTGTCTGCTTTTACATGTAAAAGCGATGGTTTGAACAAAAAACTAACATTTCTCGCCGTGAATATGGCCTATGCTGCTGACACGGCGTAAAGCAACCACCAATCAATCAATCAATCAATCTATATGCCAAGTGACCTTCTCTGCCCCACACTCGCGCAACCGCTGTAAACTCATAGTACCAATGCACCGGTAACCCCTCAAATCCTAGGTTTCCCCAGGAGGTCCTCCATGAGCTCGCCCCTCTCTAGTTGCATTTCCAGCCGGTGATGTTGGGCCTGATTGGCGTGGTACACAGCCATAGCTGTCTCAATTACTTGTATAGAACAGGTAATTCTCTGCTCTAGCCTTAACTTATCCACCGCCGTCTTAATTTGGTTTCGTAACATCGCCAAAGCCTCCTCCGTCGTTTCCTCCACCATCCCCATTCTATGAGCCAGCTCTCATTGTATATTTTGAGTGCCATTCATCAGGGTCAGCATCACACCCTGATTATGCTCGAGTGCCGCGGTACGCAACTGGCCCCGTTTGACAACTTCATCAACCCAGTTCAGTTGGTATTGGGTAACTACCCCGAACAGCCAAGAAGCCCCCGCACCTACAAAGTCAAAGGGGGACCGCTTCACCCTAGCCAGTCCCTCATCACTCTGCCCCAGTTCCGCTGCACTCCCGCCCATGGGTTGTTGCTTGTGCGGACTATGCACTTCTCAACAGTCGCTATCCATCGGGCCACCGGTGGGCGCACTGGTCACCTAGCTATCACCACCAGCTGTCATATTGCGGTGATGGACCGTGCTTCCCCCTGGTCCCTCACCAGCACTCCGTCCTGGTTGAAAAGATCCCCATCGGGAACCAGTCCGGTGGTGAGTATAGCCAGGAAGCTGCCAAGCAGTGCGACCACCCGCATTTCGATGTTGCAAACTTTGGTCATTCTCTGAAATATGTCCACATATCCACGATTAACGACAGGTTTTTCGTCATTCATTGTAAATACCCCACATTATTGAAACCCATATATTACGTTAGTAAAACAATAATTTTGAACCCCCTGCCGAAAATATAATTTAATGTAATCCAAATAATGCACAACACTTTTTGAACTATCATTCGAAACACCTAACATAAATAAAAATAATAGTGTTTCAGATCTCCTCCATCATGCTAATTTCCTGAAATCAACAATAATCACAACAGTTTTTGAACCACACTTTGAACACGCCTAACAATGATAAGAAAATGGGGACATGCCTATACAGACAATATCATCAGCGATTGATACAATTTGGAATAATATAATTTAGTTTTTAATTCGTACCTTCTTGCTATTCTAATCTATTATCCCACTGGTACGCCATTTGAATACTTACGGTATATCTATGAGTTAATTCCTGTTTTGTTGTAGTGTTTACGTTGTCGGTGTCTGTATCTGTCTGTGGGTGTGTATTACTTTGCGGGTTCCCGCAAGTATGGGTGGGTGGAGTATATATGTGTGGGTGTAATGACCATCAGCATAAAATACACCGAAAAGTTGACAACACTCACCGAGTTGGCATTTAGACGGTGGCGATAGTGGTTCAGTTGCGGGCGAGCTTCAGTGTGGTTACCTACTCTGCCTGCTACCTTTTATCACCCAATACACTCCCGCTACGCCTGGGTTGTTTGTCTTATCTCTCCCCTCTGTTATTTACCTTATCCCTCCCTTCTGTTGTTCATCTTGTCTCTCCCCTCCGTTGTTTATCTTATCCCTCCCCCAATCTGTCATGTCGTCCCTAGATTATTGGATATGTGTGGGTATGTGGGTGTGTGTGTGAGTGTGTGGCATGTTCCCTTATCTTTCTATTGTTCCGTCACCGCTGTGGTTCAGCTTGCTCGCAGTAATCCTCAAATCCTCGTATCGGTTTTATTGGTGCTTATCATCATCCAGCCTTGTCCGATTGTCACGGACTCCCGCATTCCTGATTATATCACCGCCATTGTATCCTCATTGCGCTTAACTTGCCTCCATCCCTAATCCAAGCCTCCACTTATCCCTATCTGGCCTTTTGTGTCTGCGTCTTCCGGTACTCGGCCGTTTATCCGCAGATAATGGTTGTGAAATCATGTGTTTGCGGGATTTACTGATACCAACCGCGCCGTCTGTTCCTGCGTCGTATCTGCCTTTTATCTCACCAACTTTACGATTAATACATTTTCCACTGTGAATACATAAAAATAACAATAAAATGTGACAACTGTAAGCATACGATTACAATGTTGGTGTATACTACTGCGTGTTGTTTGGCGCAGAAACTCTGCGCGTCTGCGCCCGTGTTACTGGCCCGCTGCCAAGTGGGCATTCCGCAACCCGCGTTGGGTTTGGTGTTTGGTCGTAACGCGTCTTCGCTTTCTCTTCACGCCGCTCGCTCTGTCTTCATGCTGCTCGCTCTCTCTTCGCGCTGCGCATCTTTGTGTGCGCATTAATCGTGGTAGCATTCCTTCCCACTCAATCCCTGGCTCTACTTTTAAGACACTTCCTCTGTTCAGCACTTTTCTGACATTACCCTGTCCTACCACCATTATCACCTGACCCCGTGTCCTGGTAATCATATACCCCGGGTGATACTGTCTGTCCAGGGCTCCCTTCTCATTCACCCTAATGATTACTGCGTCCCCCACCGTTAGTTCTGGCGCATTTGCTTCTTGGTTTAGGCGGCGTTGGTTGTATCGTCGGCTTTGCCGTTGATTCTCTACCGCCTCTCGCAGCGCCAGTGACAGGTCTTCAATCTGTCGTGCCAGATTGAATTCCACTGTCTCATCTCCTGTCTCCTTCGTCCGTTGCTTCAATCCTAGATACAGATACGGTCTGTTTGGATGGCGTCCATATGTTAGAAAAAACGGGGAGAATTCCGTACTTCCTGACAACACTTTCAGATAGGCCAGTATTGCATCACCCAGGAATTCCTCCCACCGACTTGCTCTACTGTTCACCAATTTCTTTAGAATGGTTTTTAGTGTTCGGTGATACCTCTCCACCCTTCCATTGGTTTGCGGGTGGTAGGGTGTGGTATGGCGTATTTCTACCCCACGGTCCCGCAAAGCACCCATGACCAGTTGATTTTTTAATTCAGCACCATTATCGGTTAGGAAATTGTCCGGTGCCGATTATCGCGGTATGTATTCGCGTATCAAATAGGCCCAAATACCCTGCGCTGATTTGTCGGGCAGTGGTTTCACCTCTACCCACCCCGTACAATGGTCCATTGTGGAGAATAAATAACGATTTCCCTCTGGACTGGTTGGGAACGGGCCCGTCAAGTCCGCTGCTACCATTATACCCGGTGCTTTAGGTAGTGGCATGGCGGTTGTAGGCGGCTTATCACCTTTGGTGCGATTTACCTGGCACGCGGTGCAAGTGGATATATACTCCCATACATCCTGTGCCATCCCGGCCCACTTAAAGTGTTCTTGTATCCTCGCCATTGTTTTCGCTTGTGCCATGTGACCCACCTCTCGGTGCGCAC
The DNA here is from genome assembly GCA_030323885.1 of Branchipolynoe longqiensis. NCBI lineage: Eukaryota > Metazoa > Annelida > Polychaeta > Phyllodocida > Polynoidae > Branchipolynoe > Branchipolynoe longqiensis. Next base: position 62,035,875 of record CM059199.1, read on the forward strand.
GTTTGATTACTCTCTCTCTGAATACCTTTGGGAGAATCAATCTCGGGTAGCTTGGTTTTCCATGTGGTGCCCGCAGTGTGTACAACAAGCTCTCTTGCAGCACAAACTCTTGTGTATCCTGGCCACCCAACTCGTATTCCGGTATTTCCTTTTAGTGCCCAAATGGTATTTCTTCTTCCGACACGCAAATGTTGAACGTGGCCATTTCTTCCGGTTCAGTAGCTTCCGCGGTCGGTCTCAGCCGCGACAACATGTCCACCCAGGTGTTGTCTTCCCCTTTCATATACAGGATTGGTGCTGCATATTCTGCCAGTAGTACAGCCCACCTCTGTATTTGCATGTTCTTCATTTCTTTTGTGAAGAGACAATGCAGCGGCACATGGTTGGTGTAGATTTTTACATCAGCGCCATACAGATATGGACGTAATTTGACCAGTGCGTAGATCAATGTGTATGCCTCCTTCTCCACCGTTGGGTAATTCAGCTGAGCTGCCGTGAATCGACCACTGATGAAGTGATACCATTTTGATCTTCTTGCACCAGTATCGCACCCATACTGTAGTCAGAAGCATCTGTGTATAGTTTGTAGGGCTTGGACGGATCGGGAAACTGTAATATGTGGTGACTGTGTGTCTGGGTGAGATAAGGGGGAAGGATTGTGCTTAAAGGGGCATTATTTCCCTCCCCCGGTGTGAGCCTTATAAAGGGAGTACTGTTTCATATTTAGCCATCTCGATATTCAATATACGCTTAATCGGAGAATTTTACACAGTCACCTGACTCCCTTGACCACCTGACCACACCAGTCTCATTTTAATTAATTATTCAAGAACCTGCTCCAGACACACTGGAGAGATCACTCTACTCCTGGCTCTTGAGTGAGGCACACCTACTCTAGAGCAGGACCCCAGACACTCTGTCTGATGCTACCAAAATTCATCTATCCAAATTGAGCTGAGTTCAACAACCAGGGGACTCCGGTTCAATGGGCTCTAGGCACTGACTCCTCGATACAAGAGAGGTAATGAGACTCTGTGTGGTCAACAGGTAATGAGTCAGGGGGATATGTCACTTGGAGGTGAACAGGAGTTGATGCCATTAAAGCACAATATCTTCACTGTCAATCTTTGTGACTTGTCTTCCCTTTCTTCCTTATGAGTTTCTTGATGAGTTTGTTTATGGGTTGTTTAAGGGAGGCATCAAGGGTGAGGGGGAGATTTTATGGTATTATCTGGTGTTCATGACGGCCGAGCATGCAGAAATACTATAAAGTGATTTAATAAAGGTAATTTACTGCCGGACCTGAATTTAGCTAGGTAGTGGTATTAGAATTAGCATTAGACTATAACCATCAATTAGCATTAAACTATGACAATCAGTAACAGATGGAGAATCAGTGTTTGGCTGCATCCTAAAAGATATTTGCCAAACAAGTTATACCTCAGATATCATACAGTTCTAGAAGTTTCAATTTTGGAAGTCAAATATTTGAATTAACAGTAGCAACCCTCTTTTTCCACATTGTTTTCATTTATCCCACCTAAAATACAGATTGATTCATATCCTGCTGAGTAATATCTAAATGCTATGCTAGCCAGATGTACTTTTAACAGTTTAAACAAAGAATTCATTCATTTTTAAATAAGGGGCGGGCGATTTTTCAGGCATGGGCGGGGACAATCACTATTTTATTTGTTTTGCCTAAGTGGTAGATAAGTGCACGCTCTATGTCTCACCTTCCATGACAAGGGCATATATAAAATCCAGGTTATAAATATTTGCTTGATTATTTACTTATTGTGCTTATAATTATCATCAAAATCGCCAACTGTATGTTCCCTTTCTTGCATGCAGATACAATACAGTTTCCATCCTGATAATACTACTGGTAAGTTAAAAGGCTGTTTCTTTGTTTGCAAATGGGTCCACTGAGAAGGCTCGATCGGATGATTAACATCTTCACAGGTGAACACGCTACCACCTGAGCTATGTCCTGCTCCCTATGCTGAATAAGAAGGCATTGCTGTTGAAAATTACAAGGACGAATGTCCCCTAAATTAAGAACAAATTGAACAAAGGCTGATTCATGCATTTATCTACCACTTAAAAATCTGCCTACTGCTCCAATCTGAGATGTAAGGTTGGAAGATGTGACGGGATTGTACTTGGGTCATTCTCTGACACTGGGCACCACATATTTGGTTCCCATGTTACTATGGTGATAATTCTTTCTTTTATTTTGTAGCAACTCAAATAGGTAGTGTTTTCTCTGTGTGTTAAGTATGTTAGCAATGCTACATGTATTTAATCTATCCCCCCCCAAAAAAGTATTAAAAGTAGGCTTGTATGAATTTGTGCTGAAGTGAAAATGTGAAAATTTACACATTGACACCATGCATTTACCCAAACCGTTTTCAACTTTTTTCTTGAAGACATAATCTTCTTTCCTTAACTGTAATCAATGAAATCTTGTTTGAATTTGTTGCGTATGATCAAATGATTTTTCAGATGTGTCTTTGATTTCCATGTCTCATGAGTGATATTAACGGATTGCTCAATTTTTATCAAATCAAAATCAAAAGATGAAATAACTTTTTCAACTTGGATCCCTGCACAACATGACTGTAAACCTTGAGATTAACTTGCATTCTGCTATTATTTAGAATGTTTTCTGCTATTATTGGAGGGTTTTCACTTTTGGTTTCCATCTCACACTATAGTACACATTTAGGTGAGATGGGTGAGCATGCTAAACCCAGCTGGACACCCAGGCCTACCTCAAAGCTTTCCACCTATAGCAACACCTATTGTACGAGCCACTGAATAAATGTTATGAACAAAGCTTGACTTATTAAAATTCAACAAATAATTAAATCATCATCATAGCAGATGTTCAAAAACCTAATGGCTAAGATAATTGAAACATGTGTCTCCTAACAATATATAAGCATCACACTCAATATCTAAACCATATATATCAAAACTGTAAATGTAACCTTGTTCTGGGAAAACAAATTCATTGGTGGCAGAGAACAAAAACATGGTATGGGCCTACCTTTCCCAGAAACAAACAATCTCTGAATAGTTCTAATCTCCAAGCACACTTTTGCTTAGTTCTTCAGTTCATGTAACCAAGCATGCGGGTGGAGAGTGCCGAGGCCTGTCATGAATGAATGACATCATGGGTGAGATTCCCTCATCACATGATCTAGAGGGGTTCGCCACAGATAGGGCAATTCAGAGAAACCACCGCTATGTCAGCCACATAAAGCTCTCAATTCAACTTTTAAAGTCTCTTAATCTACATGATTTTTATCAATTATTCTCACCAAAAGTAGCTGGTTATGATAAGGAAACACTTGAACTATATATTTAGTACTTGAGTTTACAAATTCTATAACATTTTACTCTATAGGGTTGTCTAGAAGCTCTGTCAGTGCGGCTGGACTAACTACAGCACAGCAAGAGCAACTAAACTCAGCACACTCCCCCCAGATACTCGGTTATACAAACTGAAAAACCAGGCAAAGGTGTGTTTGGAGAGCATTTGTCGTAGTATGGTTCCAGTCTCAGCGGCCTAAAGGTCCCTACTGGGTCCCTTTAACAAAACCTTTGTTGAAGTACACTGCATCTCTGTGTTTATCTTAGGGCAAGATGCATGTGGTCCAGGTCGTCCCAACATTGTCGCGCTGCCTGATGGTGTGAATGAAATGATTCAATCTCCGGGTAATCTTGTGTCCTTCCCATTCGATACTCACTGCCAGTGGAAAATCATTGCACCTGTAGCCAAGGTATGGTTTGTTTAATGGTTGGGGTTTTATGTGCTAGCAAGATCTATGGTCATACCAGAACAGGTAGTACTCACTTGTGAACATGCACACTCATGGCAACTTTATATAGTGCTGTCCCACCTGGTGATCAGGCTTTGGGCGTCATGACCCGATATCCCACTCAGTCACATTATCCTCACACTGAGCTAATTACCACCAATCATTGTAATATCTTAGTAATGCCGACTACCAGGCTAGGTAGTGTCAAGTATCAATTTTATAAGTAATTGTTTTGACTCGGCCGGGATTCACACACTCGACCTTCCACATTGGAACCATGCGCTCTGCCGATTCAACCACCATGTTTGGTCTGACTGCAATATTTTTCTCTCTAAAAATGCACAGGTTTCAGGCCATCAGCTATGCCTGTAGATAATTAGGTGTGAACCTAGGTCATCAGCAAGCAATCACTGTAAAAGAAACTCGATCATTTAGAAGTGGACTGGCAATTGAATGCAAGATCCTTCATTTCAAGCCCACAATGACTACCTTATTGTCGTACGTCATTCTTATATTTACAGAGAATTCAAGTCCACTTCAACTCATTTGATTTGCAAAAGTCTAATATATGTGCCTATGAAAAATTGGAGATATTCGATGGATCAACAACTATGAGCGGTACATTTGGAAGATTCTGTGGCAATGGAACACCTCCTGATACCTTCAGCCCTGGTAATATCATAACGGTAAGCCCTTATTAGGCCAAATCAAAAATGAGAAGTGCTGATCGTCCAGGTGTAGCGATTTCAACTTCCCCCCTTCCCAAGTTCCCCCCCGGGAATCTGAAAACGTTTTTAACTTCCCTCCGGGGAAATTAAAAACGTTTTCAGATTCCTGGGGGGGGAACTTAAAAACAGTTTTCAGATTCCTCCCCCTGTTTTCAAATTCCCCCCTCCGGGAATTTAAAATTGTTTAAAAAACTTTTAAAAAACCTTTTTAAATTCAGACCTATAAATTGTTTTTCTTAACCATCTTGGACACTTTTTGTGTCATTTGTGGTGAAATATGTTTTGTTGTACTAGTAATAATTTCCATTATTCTATTCTCTGTATATTGTTATATTTGTCATGAAATAAAGAAAATTCCCCAAAAATGGGGGATGGGGAAGTTAAAACGAGGGAGGGAATTTGAAAACGTTTTCAAATTCCCCTGGGATGAGTTTGAAAACGTTTTCAAGTTCCCGGGGGGGAACTTGAATCAGGGGGAAATTTGAAATCTTTACACCGGCCCGTGCCCTAAAAATCATTCGCCCCTGAATTTGTGTTTTAACTGTTAAAAATGCATCAGGCTAGCAGCAATTCAACTTTCATATACATTTTTATGTCATTGGTTTGACTCAGCCAGGGTTCAAACCCAAGAGTTTGAATCCCATCACCAGCACGGGTGGCGGACACTCAACTCATTCAGTCATTGTGTCTGGTTATGTATTACGTCTATGTCAAAAAAAAATAAAAACGCCCACCCAATCCTAATTTTCATTTCAAAAGGATGATCACCAACCTTTTAATATTTTATTTGGCCTTAGCACAAATATTCTTATTTCCATTGATAGATTCTAGTCAATAGTGCTGGCTAAGTGATATATTTATATGATTTGGTTGGTTGTTGGAGTCCTGGCATCATCTGAAGTCATATCAGGACGGGTACCGACTTGTGACAGTGTGCACTCATGGCGACTTTATAGTGCTGTCCCACTTGGAAATGAAACCGCCGCCATCATGCCCCGATATCCCACTGAGTCACATTATCTTGACACTGAGCTAACCAGTCCTTGCCCTATCCTATTAATGTCAACCACCAGGCTAGAAACCAACAAGTATCAATTTATATTGGTTTGACTCAACGGGAACTCATCTCCCGATCTCCCGCATGCCAGGCCCTCGCTCTACCGATTCGGCCACCACGCCTGATATACATGCTGTATAAGAATTATACAAGTATAATAATCCAGAATATCCCTCCTTTCCCCCATCACTCACAGAGTTTCATGGACTGATGGAGTCAGACCTAGTCATCTACTGCTCCAGCCTCCCCAATCCCAGCTCCGATGGTGGCACCACCACCCCTGCACACTGTAGCCGCCACTCACCGAGCCACATTGCCTATTTGTCCTTTTATGTGTGATTGACCATGTTTATTTATCAATATGTGTAATTAATTGAGACAGAATTATTCACTGTGCTACATTTAAGTCGATACCTGAAATAGGCATAGGCACTTACAAGTGTGAGATGGTGTAGGAATTGGCATGGTCAACATCGGAAAATGAAGCAAGGTCTCTAAGATTTAAAGAACAGCTTGGATATGTTCCATGATCTATCACAACTTCTATATCAAACGCACGTCCCATATACAAACAGGCTGACTAGTCAGCTGTATTCTTTCCACTATGCATTCTGTTGTTAATGCCAATAACTTAAATAAGGGGACATAACAATGGTGGGTGCATGTTCTACAGACCTAAATCTTTAATTTAAAGCACCCTTTTCAAGAGTAGGCAGCATAGTTTACTGGTGCTTAAACAATCTGAGCAATAACTGCTCCAGTAGGAAGTAGGCCTAACTATAAACAACCTGTGATTCCAGTGTTTTTTTATATTGGCATAGAGAAATTGGGAGAGAATGCACAAACCAAACAACAACAAAAAGGAATATACCAGCCACAGAAAGCTGTCGATTTTACTTTTAAATTCTATTAATCTGCATGATTTTATTAATTATTCACCACAAAAGTAGCTGGCTGTGGTAGATATGTTTTTCAAGAATATATTTAGCATAATAGATTATACATTTATGTGGTTATTCCCATAACTGAGCCTCCCGACACTTTTTCTAATGGGTTGCTCAGCAGCCCTCTCACAGAGATGCGTGCTTACTGTCCATCCATTTCAATCTTTCCAGGTCGGGCGGGAGGTTTTTATTATATTTTGTATGGAGAATGGCTAAGAAGAAAACTAACCATGGTATAGATTACATCACAGTTCCAGCGGCGCGGTGCATTGTGGGATGCATCAGAGCAAAACAACCCCCCCAAAAGCACATGGCACATGCTAATACACTGGGTGCAGCTATGAAATGTGCTAGTTTCAGCTCATCTCAGCTCTTGTTTGAAACATAGAATACTAACTAAAGAAATATATATAATAAATTAAGATATTAATCTATTATCCAGCATTGCATTTACATCAATATAATCAGCACATATTATGCCATGTGCATTTAGATTTAGAAAGATCTAGTCACTCAGACTAGTGTTAGAGCCATAGCCAGGGTACTCAATGCATTGTCAATGGCAGTGAGCAATCTCCATACAGAAAAAGTAAAATATTGATAAAACCACACCACCTAGGCACAAACCGCTTGGAGCACATATAGAAAATATGTTTAACAAAAAGATTATATTAAATTTATAAGGTTAGGCTTTTGGATTTCTATTAATTTTGAATAAAACTGACATTTTTCAATGCGCGTATCGGCAAACTCAATGGCAGTACGCCTTTGCTTTGCTCCCACGGCCGTTTTCAGAGCATGCGCAATCGGAACTGTGATGTAGTGTGTCCATGGTATGAAGGCGTGATAGGAAGGTGTAGAAGACCAGAGGCACACTCTAGCTAGAAATTGAACAAGAAAACATTAACATTACTATAAAATGTTGATTAAACTGAAATCTAAACTACATGTATTTAATGTAACAATGTATTAAGAATTGTTTTGAGTTTTAATATTTCATTTGAAGGATTTAAACAAAAAAAAATTATATTTGGGGGTCACGGGTGGGATGCTAAACAAGTTAGTTTTTTTATCTGGCCTTACACTTTGTGCCCACTCTGTTATCTTTGGTCTCCAACATCATGATGATACTGTAGTAGTCTCCATTGACCTCTCAGGCAAGTAACCACATAGACAGTTAGGTGTGGGTTGTGTGGTGATATCAGGGAGCATAGGTGGTGTAATGGTTAGCACACTGGCCCGGAATGCAAAAAGATGTGGGTTTGAGTCCCGCTCTAGGAATAATATTTCCCATTTCCATCACCCCCATGACAATACTATAATATGTGTGCACAAAATTGTCCTTTTTTACCATAACAAGCTGGCACTAGAGGCCCAATAGCCAGAAGCCCATCAGCCAGAAGAGCATCTGTAGGAGTGTACACTGTAAGTTAAAGTTGCATAGCCCGATGAAAGCATACAATTTTCAAAACCAAGACAATTATTTAGATTTGATTTTACACATATAACTTTGATACTGATGCACTTAATAAACATTTGTTGACACATTGACTGATAGAAGGGAATACGAAGCGAATTTAATCAAATATGTTATTGCAGAATCCTATGGTATCAGAGTTTTGGCATGCTTGCCAAAATTTATTTGCCATGTTTTTACTTCAAATGTTTCCAAAGTTTACAAGTTAAAATAAAAGTGATTTAAGACTAAAGTAAGGTAGGTAATAACAATCAACCTAATATATTTATCTCATAAAATGACAGAAACTCAAAGCCATCAAATTATGCAACTTTAATCTGTAAGTTAATACGCATATTCCGAGTTTTCGCATGCTTGTTCCTGAGAAGAGCCAGGAGCTGTTACCAGGACTAGGGCCGACTGAAGGTACCGGCAACTCGGCCAGTTGACCGGGCGCCACATGCTAGGGGAAGACAAATATAATTTCTAGAAATTCTAGACCATCCTAGTTGTATTAATGAAAGGATTTGAAACTTTGATGCTGTGTTTGAACTGTTTTCTTTAGCTTGTATATTGTTTTAACCTCTGTATTTCTACATTTGCAGTTTTTTCTCCCTTTGAAACAAATGAAAATCATACTTGTAAGGGGGTGAAGTTCAGCTTGACCAGGGCACTAGCAACCCTAAGGTCGGCATGTGTGTACACAGCCATAAGTTGGTGAGCCTGCCTCCCAGCCCTAAATTTCAGCATAGGTCATCTAATTTAAACTTACCTTCCACCGATAACCACTTGATTCCTGATGACCAAGCTTGGTAGGATCCAAGCTGTGCATTTGTTTCTCATGTAGATTATGTGGATTATAATGAAAGTCTCCTATCAAATAGAACTTTTGGTTTGTATATTCAACCCCTCCCACCACCTTATCCCAGATAGCACACAGCCGTCGGCCCGACGTCGGCTATTGGTCGCACCATCACCACCGACTTTCCACCGTCGGGCCACTGTCGGGCCGACGTTGGTGTTCCGACGTTGGCTTTCAATCCCTTTCCACCGACTTTCCACCATTGGGCCACCGTCGGGCCGACGGTGGTGTTCCGACTTTGGGTTTCAAACCCTTTCCACCGACTTTCCACCGTCGGGCTACCGTCGGGCCGACGGTGGTGTTCCGACGTTGGGTTTCAATCCCTTTCCACCGTCGAGCCAACATCGAGCCAACGTCGGGCTGACGGTGGTGGTTCGCCGCTGGTTTCTATTGACTTTCCATATTTGGGCCACCGTCGAGCCATCATCGGGCCGACAGTGGTGTTCCGATGTTGGCTTTCAATCCCTTTC